>JAWMRA010000130.1:62505872-62539531 GCA_035584735.1 Pseudotriccus pelzelni
AGTCCCTTCACCAGCCTCGTTGCTCTTCTCTGGACTTGCTCCAGCACCTCAATATCCTTCCTGAACTGAGGGCCCAGAACTGGACACAGAACTCCAGGTGTGGCCTCACCAGTGCTGAGTCAAGGGGAAGGATCACTTCCCTGCTCCTGCTGGCCACACAGTTCCACACTAGTGAGACCCACTGACTCCAGCAGGGACTGTGTTTCACTTAGCTTCTGTTTTCCACGGACTTAGTTACCAAATTAGACACATTTTCTTTTGCCTTTTTTCTTTTTTTTTTTTTCTTTTTTCTGTCACAGCCCACTGCAGATGTACTGGGACAGAGAATTTTTTGGAGTAACTGGCCAAGACAAAGCAATCTTTCTCTCTAATGAGGCAAGTTCTCAACATCAACTACCCTCTGCAGAATATCACTCCTGCTTTTTCCTGTATGACATTCACTCCAATCTGGGTATTCTGAGGTTGCCTCTCAGCACATCAGGGACACATGAACAGCAAGGGTTACACCCCTTGCTATATGTCTTCTTTCCTAAATATGTAACAGTTAAAATAATGAATTATGGTAATTGATTAACCATCAAACATTTACGTATACAAAAACAATACCCATTCCCACAGGTGGAAGTAAGGAGATGCAAGCTCCACTCTTCCCCGCCAATTGCACAAGCCTAGCACTGATGTGCATTCTTGTTACGTGTGTTTCTCTGGGCATATAAATAATATAATGTGGTAAAATATCTTCTAGAGCAGAATAACCCTTCCCTGGTTTGCTCAGAGGCTGGACAGACAAATGCAGGGCTGTTTGCTCAGTATATTTGGACACACCACCATCGATTTGCAGCCTGATGCCTGCTAATTCCCCCTTGCATGTAGCCATTTGGCACCAAATCTATACCCAAAAGGTTTATTTTCTCTTATAGTCACTGACTATGCCACAGAGATGGGGCTGGAAGTCACAGTTCTCAACCATAATGGCAAGAGATAGAGAAGCTACTCTTCCGTGGCCAATGGGCCACGTGATAGGCTATAAATATTCAAAACTAAATAGGAAAACACTGAATAGAGAAGGAATTACTTAGGATGTATGTGGGTATTAAAATAGTCAGGTTAGTGAATAAAATCACAAAGAAAGGGGAAAAAAATTGCAAGTGTCAGGAAAAAAAACTTATTCAATGTCATTTCTGTGTAGCTGTTAATTGGGTAATGGGACTAACTTTCATGAGGGACAGAGAAATGATGATAAAACGCAATGGAAAATGAACTACAGAACCTATATTGCATTGGCACAAAGGTGATATTGACCCTGACACAGAGGTATGAACTATCTTTTGCATTTCTAGTTTTATTAGCTCCAGATTCCCAAAAGAATTAAAAATCATAAAAGAAATGCAGATATAGAAGAGTGACAGGTATAGCAACATTCCCAGGAAGAAAATCAACAACATATGTTGTACCTGTATAACGCAGTTCTTGGTGTGCTACACACCTCTCCCTACTTAAAATTTGTGTTCAAGGACTGTTCTCTCAATACATGTGTAGAAAAGCATCAGATCAACTCCAGAAAGCTTCCAGACATACCCAGTGTGTGTATTACAATGAAAGGTTTAGGTGTTCCTTCATGGGCAATGACTTATAGATGTTAAGTGTGTGAGGTGGTTGGACTTGGTTTCTCCTGCACAGGGAATCCTATAATACACCTTGTGCATATGTATGTGATCTCTGGTGAGGATTAAGTTATCAGATCCCTTCAAGTTAGACCAGTGAGACTGATGATCTGAAATAACTTTTCTTTATCTTGTTACAGCCTTGTGACAGACTTTGTAGCAGCTGTTTTCCCTCTTTCTTGCATAGCTAAGCCATAATTTCCTTAATATAAGTTGATGGAGCCAACTATCACATTACCAAAATGCCCACAAGACTGACATCCTACCCTTGCTGCCAGACATGCCTTGCATTGGATGCATTCTTTTGGAAAACTGCTTCTCCAACTTGTTTACCCCAGATGACCTGCTACTGCTGTGTGGTATAACGCAGAGGAGGCAAGGAGAGGAATGGCCCAGTTATCTGTTAAATTCATTTAACCTATTTTTTGTCATTCATGTAATCTAGAAGCAAAATTCAGACCCAATTCTGATGCTCCTGACTTGCTGAAATGTGGAGGAAGAAATGTGTAGAACATGCTTGTGGTATTGACAGCTACCATGGGCATATGGTCTCCAGATCAGAATTTAGCTACAAAATTACTCCATTTTCCACCTAGAAGATTTCTATGACATTATAAGGTTGTAAATGTGAGCATACGCTAAGTTAATACGTGGAGAAGAGTATTCTTTACGCTTATCATAATACAGAAGTTGCTCCACTAGTATTCAAAATACATAGTTTGTGTCAAGAAGTAATTAGCACAAGTCAAAAATCTGCCTGATACTGCCATCCTGTCTATTGAAAATAAATAGCATATAAAAAATAGTCCCTTTTAGGAGGGGCAGGTTTTTGTGGTAAGCAACTTCTGCTCTCCAAAGACAACACAGTTCATTTATAGAGACAATGATGCTTCTTTGGTTTACGTGAAACTACAAATAGTTTTGTATCGAAGTCTGAAGGCACTGAGCGCTTACAAGCCATGGCAGAACAAACAGACAGACAGGTGTAATTATGACAGAGAGATGAAGCACAGAGCCAGCTAGAGCTGTGTGGCCCTGCAGCAGGGCCACCTTCCTTTGCCACAGGGAGGAAGCCCTGCTCAGTCAGCCCTGCCAGCAGGCCAGGCTTGCAGCACTCACGGGAATCTCTGTCGGTTCCGGCAGTAAGAGACAGGGACCGTGTTTCTGAATCCGGGGAATTAGTTCTGGTGTCCATATCTCCTTTCAGAATAAGCCAACTGGTCTTCAGCTGGAGAGAGTAGAGAGCCGGTTACAAGATACAGGATTAACACCTGAATGCAGTTCTCCTACTCCACCTGTCTCGGAAGTTTTGTGAACTGCTCATATGTTTATGCTCATTGCAACTTGTACCATCCTTTATCAAATTCTAAAAGACTGTATAATCACTTAGACACTACAGCTACCAAAAGCTTCTAACTTTCAGTTGGGCTGAGGATATTTTCTCTGTTCATGAAGCTGCCCACTGTGCCCCACTGTAGAAGATGCACTATGTCATTTTCTTATAAGTAATCTGCTTTTAATATTTTTCTTCTATGTTAATATGCACCCTAAGTAAAAGTCCTCAGGATTTAGCTGAATCATCAGTGTATATATTGAGACTGAGTGAAAATTCATGAGCTTATTGCTCTTAATCTCAATATCCCTACTTCTCCTTACTGTATAATGTACATTCTAAACCCTTTGGGTGAGACATTAAGCTTTTCTGTCTTCTTGGAAAGGCCCTAAAAGTAGTAATGATTATTTCAGTTACATGAAAGAACACCTTTATGTATGAACATGTTTTAAAAAATAGTTGCTTCAAGAAAGATCAATAAACTACTCCCTCCCGTTCTGTTTGATCATTACCTTCTTACTGTCTTGATCCAAGCTTCCATCCTCGCCTTCTGATCTTCTTGCTGCTGGAAGATTAAGTTAATTTTAAAAATTAGAACAGACTGTAACATTTTTTTGGTCTTCTGTTCTGACTGGAGTTATGTTCCAAATATTTTTAAGAGGAGGAGAAAATCAATTTAAAATAAAATAGAGCTGGGCAGAAAATTCCATGTGTAGTCCTATAGTTTCACAGAATTACTTAAAATCATTTTGAAATTATTACAGTAATACTCATCCTTCAGGTATACAGTGAATTTAGAGAGTCTATTCCTGCTGGACTTTGAACCTAACTTTTTAGGAAGAAATTGTCTTTGGGGAATGATTGGTGAAAACAATAATTCTACATCATAACTTAAGGACAGATTTATATGATTACTGCACACAGGGCAGTCATTTCGCCATTCCTCTGTGTTACCATGGCAATGAAACTACACATGGTCACACAGACATTTTGTGGTCAGCACACTCAGATCTCCTAAGCTCCCAAAGAGGATAGACAATGATGGTAAAAAACATTAGAAGCAAACTTGGTATTACCTCCTCATGAAATCTTGCCAGACAGATTGTGTTTAAAATTCAAAATTCTTGACCAACCACTTTTCTGACAACATTGTCCTCTTCTGACTGTATTGTGCTTTTAAAGAGTGTTTTAATAAAAAATATTGCTGATATTTTACCATTGTTTTATTTTCTTGTAACTTTCCAACTTGCTAAGAAGAGAATTGAAAACCTAAAAGCTATTCATTAGATAGTTCCCAAACATCAGATGTGTCATTTATGTCCCAAAGTATTCAATGAGCTACTCAGAAATTTCATAGGTTCCACAGGATCTTGAGAGCATCTGACTTGAAAGAGGTGCAGAGGATTACAACCAAAATCAGTGGGGGCCATGAAGGCCAGTCCCTCCCAAGTTCCTAAGAGGGCTTCATACAACACACTGCTGGCAGAAAAAATCAAGTTCCCTGAATTTCATCAGTACTGAGCATTAGCTTCACCACTTTAAGGGATGCTTGGTTCTGCCATGAACCCAACGTGAACTGTGGACCGCAACACTCTTTTGTTGTAACTTTGAATGATGTTTAAATATTTCTAAAACATGAACATACACCCCCCCAGCAACCACACAGGCTACTACACTCTTCACTTTCTAACCCCATCTCAGAGCCTGATCTCTCTCATGTCCCATTTTTCCATCTTTTTTTCATTCTAAAATTGGGTAGTTATAATAGAAACACAGAAGCTGTAGCTACAGCAAATCTGTTGGGTGCCGATGTAACTGAAACCTTTTAAAGCCAAATGTTTTGGAAGAGCTTCTTGCACTTTTTGTTTTAAAGAACATTCTTGTGCTTGTTTGTTCAAACTTGGTCTCTTCAACAAAAGAATGTTCTCTGGCTCCTTTTCAACATGTGTTTGTTCAGGGTCCCATTAGCTTGAGGAGCTGAATCATCCTGTGCTCACACTTTAGCTGTGAGTCCTTCCAGAACAAAAGATAACTATTTTAAAATTTTATTTTACTTTATACTCTTTTTATTGGAAGGAAAGTTTATTGATTTTTTTGTTATTGTTTCCTGGTTTTTGTTTTGTTCTGTTTCTTAGTTAGAATAAATTATTTCTGCTCTATGGTAAAAAAAAAAAAAAGAACATGTATTTTCAACACAACCTTTCAGAATATCTATAATCTAGAAAAGAAAGTTTAAAACATTTATTCTTGTTAACCTATTGATATTGCTGACTCGCTAATTTAATTTTTTGCTTGCTCCAGTGATTACAAGGGACAATTCCACACAGCAGTGCAAAACTGACATAATCCAGACTTTGAAAGACAGAAAACTGATGTCAGCAAAAAAAAAAAAAAAGCTGTTGCTTAGAATCCTCTTTGCAAACTAAAAGTATCTATAAAATTAAATGACACAGTCAGGATACAGGACATTAGAGTCCTATCATCAGCTTCTGTAAATAAGTGAAGCTATTCTGATTTGCAACAGATGATTGTTACTTTGCATTTGGTCATGATCTTTCCAAGCACCACTACAATATTCAACTTTTTCTGTTGTCAGTATTAGTACATCTAAAAGCAAGAAGGAATTAGAGAGTTTGGGCAGACTATAAGGTTGGCAGATTGGATTAAATCAGGCACTAAACCAGACAGATAGTATCTTCTTGCCTGAAAGGTAACATTAATCAGAAATGGACTGCACTTTTCAGGCACACCCTTATTGCAACAGAACCCTCACTTACTTGTTTTCAAAAATTAATAGTGGAATTCTATTCAGAAAAATGAATTCCCTATAACTGCTCCTGTATCATGAACCAAGATCATTGTCAAACATCACTGAGAATACAGTCGGCACTCACACTAACATGGAAATTGCACTGATGTTAATGAGCGAAATATACTGCAAAAATAATAATAGAAGAAAGCAGACTTTATATTTTTATTTTTTTATATTTACTAAAGTTGTAAGTCAGATTCTCAGTGGCATAACACATATTTCTTTCTGTTGTTTAGAATGTCACTGCTGGGACAACCAAAGGTTTCCCAATCGCATCTTGCTGATGTTACCAGCTACATTTGTTCCTAACTGCCATGGTGTGACTAAATTTGTTCTTTTTTGGTTATTGGTATTATTTGGTTACTATTATCTTACTGATATCTATTGTGATTTGAAATCTTTTATTGTTATTGATATTTTACAGCTTGAAAGAACTTAGAGATGAAAAGTAGATATTTCATATAAGCCACTTCTCAGTGAACACCACTTGTCAATGAACATTTTTTTCTCTAGCAATTTAGAAGTCAGATTTATGAAAACTAGATATACCAAGGCATGGTTTTAAAACAGAAGAGCAATATTCAACATTCACATGTTTCCTATCATTCCATAAATAAGAAAACTGCATTGAAGTTAGTATCAGCTCTGAATTATCAAGACAAATCAAAATACCATCATCACAGTTTTAGTGAACTTACTGTATCCTTGGACTGCACATTATACAAAACAATATTTAATTTTCATGTTACTTTTTCTCCTTTTCTGTTTGAGATTATAGGGATGTAATGAAATGCAAAGACTACAGCAAACAAATCTGGGAGTCAATATGCATTTTTTTTCAAAGACACGTAGATAAAACTGCAACAGAGAGAAGCAGACTGTACCATGCTGTTTGTAGATAGGAGGTTTCCTATAGATGTTATCTTTTACGCCAGTGTCTGAGGAAGAGGAAAGAGAAAGGAAAGAATGAAAGAGTAAGCAAGCAGTTCAGCCCACGCCACTCTTGTGTCCTCTCAGCAACGCTAACAATGCAAAACACTTCAGCAAAGGCTACACATTCATTCAATGGTTTGTCATTCACTGCTTATTGCAAAAAAATGGAGCTTTATCCATCATCTTTATGTATTGAAAACATTGAGTATAACTACCTATGCAACACAATCCCCCCTAAGTCCCTCAGAATGCTTTAAGACACCTTGAATGGCATCCATTTGGTGATATGTATACTTCACTGACAGCAAAAAGAAACTGGCTACATTTGTCACTACTTAAAATTCCTACAGAGATACAACAGACTACTATAACAGTCACACTTGAAAAAGGACTTTCTCCATTAGTTACAAATAAAGGGTACCTGTTCAGACATAAATGATTATACTGGGGATATCCAATATTCTTATAGGAAATCCTATATTTTTTTCAATATTTTGAATTGTATGGCTAACTTGACCTTCCAGGAATTTTCTGAAAGCCCTCAGAGCCACAGCCTGGAGTTTCCATATCATGTTGTACAGACATCAGATTTGCTCAATACTATGGACTTGAGCAGATACAATTCCTAATTGTGGTCTTTTTATAGAAACATTAGTCCCAGAAGCTAAAAATTAATAATCAAAATATGCCAGTGAATAGGTAGATATGCTTAGCAGTCAAAAAGCTAAACAGTGTGGATTTAAATTTAATGTGTTTGTTGACTGAATGTAAACTCAGACACACTACAGTAGATATGCAAAGCCAGCCACAGTGAGCTTCCTGCAGTTCTGAAGTCTTCCAGCTATTTTTAAAGTTTAGGTCAATATGACTTTTAAATTCAGAGAATAGATGGATAAGGAGAAAAAAATCCAACAAAACAAAAACCCCTTCAGTTGTTCCTCCTGCACACACATACAACAGAACGAGGCAGTTATGGCACTTTAAATCATAGAATCTTAGAATCATTACAGCTGGAAAAGACCTTTGAGATCAAGTCCAACCATTAACCCAGCACTGCTGTAACTAGTCTTAGTAGCATTTGTCACTGTGTGCCTCCTGTACAGCAATTTTTTTAAAAAAATTTATGTACATGAGCACACAGCTCTCTAACTCCTTTATTTCTGAGAAGTTTAACAGGTAACAGATATTTACTTGTCAGACATTTTCTTCTCTTTCACTTTGAAATTCACAAATCAATGCAAAAAAAAAAATTACATTCAGAACAGGTGCCAGCAATTAAAGATCAAAAGCTAAGCAATTAATGCCTACCTGGAATATGGAAATGCCTAGGAGCCTGCTGATAGACAGAAGGTGAAGATTTGCTGTCAGAGTACATGGATAAGCTTGGAGTGCTCCGACCACTTTCACTGCCTCCAAGGGGAAGAGCAAAGAAAGCAGATAAAAGAAAAAATGGAAAGCAAAGTAGAGTATTTCAAGCATAAAAGCTTGTTCAGAATGACTTGTTAATCCAACAGTTTTAAATACATGTTTTTTGTAAAACCTATTATTTTTCAGCACAGTATATTGGCTCAGATGCCAAACATCTCCTTAAAAACTAGTCTCTGATAGACAGTATCAGATTAACTGCCCTACTTCGAAATTAAAGCTTCTCTTTTAATGACACTTTCATAAAGAAAATCAAAGGATAAGAAAATCCACAATCCTGTAATGTGTTTTTGCGCAGCCTTAACTGAATAATCTATTGATCAAGTGTTTTAAAAGTTTAATGCTATGGCTCATAGCCTGTCCCTGAAACCAGTACCGAAATCATTCAGTAGCGTTTAAATTATCTCAAAGCAGGACTAGACCAGAATACAAACGTTATGGTTAAGTCAAATAATCCTGCACATATCAGTGACAAGAAGAGATGTTGAAATTCGGCTCTTAATTGCAAACTTTTTCCACAGGTAACATGCCACAGTATTTTTATGCAAACAAGGTTGGATTATCAAGTCATGGATCTATAATGCCATAGTCACTTCACCAAGTTTCAAGATACACATATGATTGTTCCCTATTAATTTTTCCACATTCTGTCAAATGCTCATTAGGTGCCATTCACTTCCTCTTATCTTATTTCCCTGAAGCACACACTATGGCATTATAGGGCTGGTTGGCAAACAAAAAAGTAAAGCTCTACTTTTTTGGGACTTGTAAAATCCTTTTAATTTACAGCACTGTTAAGCAACTGGAAGCAAACATGACATTTATTCTTACACAAAATGACTGTTAATTCGCCGTTACTGTTTTAGTGTGGAAGAAGCACAAATTTAATGGCTAGTAATGATGAAATTATAGCAAGTTATGTTGGGGGTAAAGAAAATGCAGCAGCTCAGGGTATTCATCTGTAACTGAGTTCTACCTTCATGGAGCAGATGTTTTATAACCATGGAGCTACTGGATTACCTGAACTGTCCAGGCCATGCCCATGGAGGTGATCTGTGCCCTGCTGATGAGCAGTGGATGCATTGTCATCAGACTGCCAGCCTTGACACGCACCACTGAGGTCAAAGGGTAGTGCCACTGAGTTCAGCAGGAGCAGAAACAGGATACACAAGGTTGGAAGAGTGTGCTGTGTATCTCATGGCAATACACTGACCAATCCACTCTATATTTTGTGTCTGTTATTTTATTAAAACTCAACAACCATTCAGCTGTGGCCACTGTGTACTCAGTAACAGTGATTTCTTGTTGAAAAAGTGTAATCTGAGAAGCTGAGAAATTGGAATCACAACTACAGGTGCTGATAGCCTATGGCCCTTCCAAAATGCAAGGGAAAAATTACAGAATTACTAAGAATCTGGTGCATCACCACATACTTGCAGTCAAGTATTCCTCAGACAAGAAACCTGACAGTTGCTCAGTTTCTTGATTCCCATTTTGCCCTTGGAAGAAAAAAAGTGGTGACAGGTTTTCACTGCACCTTTATGAATTTGCTCTTTCTTTGCTGCTTGCTGCCCAGATTCCTGGCCATCCCTACTAAATGGAATAAGCCTCAATGTCACTGGTAGATACTTATTAAAGTAACGTCCCTTACAACTCCAAAATTCTGAAAAATCTTGTAACATCATTCATTCAAATTTTCTAATTTAAACAGAAAATGAAAATTCTCAAGCAATTCTCACAGTGTATTAATTCTTCATTTACTTAAGAATCAGCATATTATTAAAAATATATATTCATATATGACCTGCAGGAATAAACAGTTTTTTGATCAGTGACCCAAGGTGCTGGCATCATACCCACACAGAAAGTCATTCTTCAGGGATAGGGTAGAGTGTCAGCAAGGAATCAGGAGGAAGCATTAATTAAGAGGAATAAACTTGTAAGAAAACAGGATACAAGAATAAGTACCAAGGGACAGAAAATCTAAAAGTTGTTCAATGCAACTGATCATCTACGTGGAGAAGTTTGCAAAGCCATCATCTCTAACTTGCTCAAAGTGGAAGACTTAATGATGAAATGATGGAAAAGGTTCTTCTTGCACCCCACTCATACAAGGTGATTCAGATTCAAACTTTATTTCTGCCACTGACTTGGACAAACATCAGTAGCTGTATTTCACATTTTGCACACAAATATAAGTGTTTAATAATAAAGCAAATTGAAGACCCATGTAGACAGTTACTATGTAGGAACTACAGACAAATGCTTAGTCTAGGCTATAATTTAAACCTCTAAAATGAGACTTTGCCAACAAATTATCTCTTTCAAGGCTTGCCTGGTAGACACTGACAAAGAACTTCAAATAAGGTCTCAGAGAAAATACCAGAGAGAGCAATTTTTCAAACTTTTGGTTTTGTCTTCTGCCACAAGCATCCACAGGCTGTGATCTGCTTTTCTGGTCAGTGAAGAGCAAAAAACCAGACTCCTGAACTCTTCCCTGGATTTTGTTCAACTTGGAAAGAATCTGGAAAGGTTTACTTTGAACTTGAGTGTTTACCACAAAAACTTCCTTGTGTCCTCTGGCTGCTGACAGGGCAGGCTGCACATTTAAGTCTGTGTGTGTGGAGCCAACTGACCAGGGCTTTGACCATGCTCCCTTTTCAAGGGACTGTCAGGAAAAGTATAATATTGGTTATACTTCCTTCCTAGTCAGCTTTTATCTTATCTGGGAGGATGGGAAATTTGATAACAAGTTACAGTAAGATCTGTCTAAGTTCAGGACTCAACAACAAACAAATGCCACTGGCTTAATGAGGGAGATGTCCAAGCCTACTCACAAAACTGGATCCTTGAATACCTCTGCCCTTGCTGCATGAGGATAGACAAAGCTTTTTTGAAGTTTGATGACTAATTCTTTCAAGTTTTCAAAGCCAAATAAATGGGCTTTGGAAGCTGTACTCCTGCACTAGAAAGGCAAGATAATTTCCACCATGTTTTAAGTAAGCCTTTTCTCAGCAGGGCTCTGCACACTCACTGATTCAATTACCTCAAGAGGAAGAACCACACCAGCCACAGGTGCTTGGAATATCACACTCTATGACTTGCAAGAGCATGAACTGTGAAATTTTCATGAAATTTTCATGCTGGACTTATTTTGAAGGCAAAAACCTTAAAAGAGCACAACAAAACCACTTTTCTTCATGATAAAGAACAGATCATCCTATTACCCTGTGTGGGAGCTAGACTACAGTACACTGACAGAAGAACAGGAACTCCATAATCGTATTTTTCACTGGAAAAAAATTATGTGCCATATCATTCTCAGGAAAAATATGATGCAAACTCAGTGAAATCAAAAGGAAGAATTTGCTTGTCTTAATTTCCCTAGGGTAGTAACATGTCTGTCTCCTGGAAGCTTAAAGAAATATCTTTTATGACAAATGTGGAGTGCCAGTTCTACAAAGATTACTTCTAGGACTATGAAGCAGTGTATTATTTTTGGATTTAATCATATTTTTTTAAACAAGCATGATTTCACTCTCTTAAAACTGAAGTGGCAACATTAAAGTTGGTCTGGATACAAAGCAACTATTGCTATAATCCTCCTCTTTCCACACTAACCACTTTGAAGAGACAAAAAGAGCACATCCACACCATTGAAAGGCTCCTCCAGATAGGAAAAAAACCCCACAAACTCAAACTCAGAATTCAGCGAACTTGAAAAGGATGGGGCAAATCTTCTGATTCCTTTTGGACTGACACATTAACCAGTGTATAATCTATACAACCTCAGCAAGGCTCAGGATTACTTATTTAGAAAAATTACAAACAGGCTCACCTTTATAGCCTCACAAGAGCACTGTGAAGCACTGTCAGGTAGTGCTTATAAAATATTTAGTTCCTTGACAAAAAGTGCTTCAGAACTGCAAAATATTATAATTTTGATCACATTACTAACAGTTATTTGGGTACAAGGAGCGACCACTAGAGGATTTCTTCATCCAAATAGCAGCAGTTAATAATTGCTGCTGCTCTGAGCAACAGTAGGTAGCACTGAACAGACACTCATTTTAACAGGAGTACTGCCAAGTAACTGCCAGCAGGACTTCAAGAAAGAGCTTTCCATTGAGTGAAATTGTGCACTGCAGCACAGCAAAGAAGGTTTTTTTTACTAGTACATCAGGTTGGATAATACCATCCAAATTTAGAGGACAGATAAAAAAACCCCAGTGCCTCAGAGAATACCAGGGTGTGTGCCAGCCTTCCAAAATATGCGTGTGAGGGTAACTGCTTCTTGCTGTGGAAAGGAGATTTGCAGGTAGACCCTGTAATCTTATCAGCTTTTTCCTCCAAAATTTTCTCACAGGGATCATATTGGGAAGACTCGAGCCTGATTCTGTTCCTGTTTATACCAGTGAAATTCAGCTGACTTTGGGCAGAACTGCTTCTGGATGCATTAGGGCCCAATGAAGATGCATTAGTTATTATTCCAAAAGCAGTGAGTGCACTTGGGTGTGCAAGTCTAACTCCTGCAGAGGGTCATTTCCCTTTCTTTAGAGGGTCACTTCCTTTTCTGTAATGGTTACAACAGCAAGAACAACAGTTTTGCTTTATTAAATCATGAGAGTCAAGAAACACTCTGAAAATGTTTGCCATTCATGTCTCCTCACAGCTGATACTGCTACTAGAGAAGACAGAAGCAGGGGAAGATGTGGTAGCTGAATGTCTTTCTGACATTTAACTAACAAGCTAAAAAAAATGGCTTTGCCTCAAAGGCTCTTGGCAACCCTCAGTACTGTCCCACATCCTCAACATGGAAGTTGTTAAAAGTTAATATCCACTGCAAAAAAATTAATGGCAAGGATAATAGATTAAATTACTCTGTCTTATAATATATGGCATAGATTAATTGATAATCAGTGCAGCTGTATAGATTTAACCAGCTGTCATAACTTTTGGCAATGCTACAAATAATAGGAAGAATATCTAAAAGTAGGTTGGAATGTTAGATAACTGATCATCCTGTGTTGTATCCAGTGTATAAGCTTATTATACTACTTATTATCACCACAATAGGGTAAAGATATTTTAGAACAAACAGACTTTTAAATAATTCCCTCCCTTAATTTCACTATAAAAGCTAATTCCTTCCCTCCACCCCTTTGAAAGACACTTAACACTCACTGAGAAAAGCAAAAATAAAACAACCCATACCCACTCAGTTTGTAAAACTTACACAGTACATCAAGAAAGCAGTTGCACAAAATTAAGACAAATTTTATCCAAGTGGAAGCCATGCTTGCACAGACATAAAAGTGAAACACAGCTGAATAAATCTACAGTATCACAGCACGGTTTTGCATTCCTGGACCTTACCTTTGAAGAAAGGGATGTAATGATGTCTGAATGTAGATGTAGGGCTTGGGTGTTGGGGCAGGGAGATGCAGCTACTGGTACCAAGACTCTGAGTACCAGCTGGGGGCAACAGAGAGTAAGTGAAAATAAACTATTTAGTTCACTTACTGAAAGCCACAAATTACAATGCCATCCTTTTTTTTTCAGGAACATTTTCCTCCTGATGCTTACAAAACATAGTTTATATTTAAGACTTCATCTTTCACTGGTTATTGCTAAAAACATGACAGTGGCTACACTGTGGGGTTGGCCAAGGGACAGGGGCTTTCCGCAGACAGAAAGAGGATCCCATAAAATGCTTTAACTGTAACGCATCAGAAAATATTCCAGAAAAGGCACCACAAAAAGCATGGCTGCACTCAGGGGAAAACCTGCATATTCAAGGGCTGCAAGAGGGAATGATAAATGCTCAAAATGGATATCATGAAATGAAATGGGGAGAGCTTTGTCTTTGCTGAGAACTGTGCCATGAGCAGGTCCAGTTCTCACGGCCAGCGGTGCACACTGGTAGGATTTAGTTCACAGTGTACCGGGGTACTCCAGTGCATGGGTAATTTAAGTATTTGAAGAAACATCCTGAAGTTATTTGAGCTCTGAAAGTTAGACATGTGATTAAGTACCTTGAAAAACATACTCAAAAGTCATCTTTGTTTGTTTTGCTGTAATAATGTCCTGAAAACATATTTTGGAGTACTGATGGCAATTATTAAAAGTGGTGATTATGACGATTATTTTCTAAAGTGTCAATGAAGTTGTAAAACATTAGAATTCATTTGGAACTCCTTTTGTCTTTCCTTACTGCTTTAACAGTGTGCTGCTAAGCCCAGGCATGACACAGCTGCTAGACCTTTAGGAGAAACTGTCTTTCCTCTCTCTGAGATCTTTTGATACTCAAATTCATTTCTACTTTGTCAAAGATTTTACATAGTAAAATATTCAATTCTTGCAAAAACCGTTTCTGTTACCTATAAAATCTTCACGTCTCTGAAAGATTAAGAACTCACAATTTTCCAGACTAGTTTATAATTACAATGTATCCCCAGTGTTAATTAAAAGACACCAAGAAAATAATATAAATTATCTGTATTCTCCACCAAAAGGATGGAGTTGAGAAAAAACCAGAATTAATTTTGAGCAATTTCACTTATTATTTCCAAGGATAAAACTCTGTACAAATCCCAAATATGAATGGGCTTTTGTAAGGCATTCCAATGCAAAGGTCAAAAGGAGGTGATCCCTCCTCTCTGACAAGAGCACCAGCACAGTTGCTACTACAGCCCAAAGCTGCAATAAACACTGCTGTAAACTTCTCGACTAAATCAACTTGGCCTTCAAACTCCAGCCATTAGAACCACTAGTCACTCTCCAGCTCTTGCACTGTGGAAAGGAGACATGAACCATGACCCTGTGATACAAGAAGGGATACAAAATCACTCAATCACCCTCTTGTGTACATTCATTGCTACTGTGTCACACCTTGAAAGAGCTGCGGATTGAATATGTACCTTCAGGCAAGATAAGACAAGCATTAAGTCCTTTAAATTATTCTATCTTGTGTCTACACAAAATGAAATTTTTTTAAATGCCTGTTTTTGTTTTCTTTAATGTTGCATGTTCCTGAAGCACTTGTTTCCTTTTTTCCCATGGGATTTTCTGATTACAGTAAACAAATCACTGCAATGAATTGCTATTCCACCTTAAACTCCTGTCCCCTGGAGTCTGTTCTACTTGCATCATAAAACCACATAATGGAAAAATCCAGAGAACAAGTAAGTCTGCTTTTTGATTACCTGGTCTGCTGTAATGCTGAGGAGAATGGGAGGTTGGGGTGTAGCGACCATAGCCCAGTGAGCCAGCAGAGCTCGGGCTTGATGTTCTGTACTGCTTGAAAGATCTGTCATCTTGGTCACCCTTAGAGGAAGACACAAAATACATGTCATTAGGCAACAGAAATAACTTCTGAAATAGGCAGAATATGCCATTTTGCATGTTTCTGTGCTGTGGAGGTGGAAGTCGTTGTCCTAAGACTCCATGCAATCCCAATGAAATGAGGTGGCTTTCAGCACCTCCACTTCAGCATGACTGAAAGAGCTCTGCCAAGTATCAGAGAATGGTTGTGTTACCAGGGAAGTCAGCATATACATGACTTTAAAGTTACAATATCATTTGAAAAGAACATATATAGGTGGGTGGAAGATGAGATCAGGTTAGCATGATAGCAATATGGCCACTTTGTGCCCATATGAATGGGTGCATGATGGTTACAGACAACACAAAAATCAGCGTTCGTTGGTTTCATTAAATTGCAAAACCAACTGTACAAGTTGCCCAGTGTACCACACTGTAACATGGTCATTATGCTAGGAAATACATAGAAACACTCATATGCAGCAATAGCATTAATACTGCAGTACTGTGCAAAGCAAAGTAAGACAATTCAAGCCCCACTAAACCCTTGGCTTCAACCAGTTAAAACCATGTACACCCATTCCAAGCCTCTCACTCCCCAACAGCTAGTTAAATTGCAACTGCAATTTGCATGGATTCTTAACAGTAAAGCCTTACTGAGTGAAATAGATGTGGAAGTGACTTTTTGTAAACTAGCTTCATGAGCAAATTCAAATTTCTAGTGTCTTTTAGGAAAAGTGAGAATTGGCTTGTGTTAACTTCAGATTAGAACAAATCAATGTAAACTGCAGATGCTACTTTACAGAAAGTCATACTCCAAAAAATGCTTCCCTTCCCCTATCCCGGTAGAAATGAGTCAAGATATGCTCTACCATAGCAGGTGTTAGTCACTTATGAATATGGGGACACCCTTAGGCATCTGTGTGATTCCCACTGGATTATTCATCATTTAAACACACAGTTGACCCTACTTGGCCCAACCATCATCACTGAGATTGCTATCAGGATAAATTAATTATACTCATACATTCATCTTTAGATGGGATTATCTTTGACTCTACAGAGATGTACAATATTCCCACACCATCAGTTTTCCTCCTGTGTCCCTTCAACCTCACCCCAGACCCACCGACTGCCTTTCCAAAAGCAGAAAAGCACTTCTGGATAGTGGTCAGCAGCATTATTGCTTTAATATCAAGTTTAGGAGAAATTACACTAAAAGCAGAGAACAACTGATGCCTTCCCAAGCACGCAGTGTTCTGTAGGCATTCTGCCAGCAACTCCATGTCCAGCTTGAAATGTTTCCCTCCCAAAGTAGTTACATTATTTACTACCCACGCTAACCTTTGTGAAGAGAGTTACAAGTGCTATTGCAATGTCTCTACCAAGTCTTGTAATGATATTTAAATATCATATGAGTGTTAGCTAGTGGTCTGTGATCCAATTGTATGATACAGAGGATTTTTCCTCTAATAAAAATCCCTGCAACAAAACTGGTGACAAGTTTGCAGATGATGATGCCCAAGCACCTGCTAATGGACTCTTCAGAGAAAGACAGCAAGCACGGAGAAGCTGGATAATGTGAGATTATTCACGTAACACAAATCATGGCAGCCCCAACCTCCATACCAGTACCACTTTTGGAACTTATGAGTATTGGCAGTTTGGTAACTCCTATGTAATTTTAAAAAAATTATTTTAATCTTCCAAAACACCAAGTTTTCATATTGTTTCAGACCTTACCTTTTGTGTACTTTATATCTCTGTAAGAAACAATCTAGTTCATGAAATGCAGTATTAAATAAAGCACGCTTTTATTTTTAAACTATCAATGAAATTACATCTCTATTGGTTAAATTCTCTGTTTAACTTGTGATTAAAGTAACAGTTTGTGATTTACTGTCATTAATGAAAATTCGCCATTCCTCACGATTACCAAAAATTTGTAGGATATAAAACTGGGATAATGGAGAAATTAGCCAGATCCCTGATATGTAATTGAGTATGTAATCTGGGAAACTAAATGAAATTCTTTCACTGCTTCCAAAGTGATGTTTCTTGAAGCAATGACTAGTTTTGATCATTAATGCACATAAAAATGCATCAACCTAGAAGTTCAGGTATGTGCAAATGATTTAACAGCACATGAGCACAAATAGTATAAGTAGTTTCACTATTTGTGGAACAAAAAATGAGAAGAAAAAAGAAGAGAAAGCTTTGCCAAGCATCAGTTCAAGTCAACTCATGCTGGCAGTTTTAAATGTACACATAAATCATATTACCCAATATAATTTATTAAGTAGAGCTTGGAGAAGTGACCACCATATCACCTTTATTTTGGAAAGCAGAAACACGGACGACAGTGGAGACAGATGCATACAGATGACAATCCAGAAGCAGAGTACTTATTGAACACAAGTAACACTGTGAAAAGCATAAATTATAAACCCCATGCACTGTAGAGGCAGGAGGCAAAGCCCACACTTCAGATGCTGCTGGTTATCAGTATGACCAGGTTTATGCACCACAGAATGGGTCAGAATAGGAGAACAAAGGCATTGGGGATTACCTCAGTAGGTGTTGGAGAGAGCAACTGAGGTGACTGCAAACAGCAACACACAACAAATTAGTGATACAAATTCATGCATGAGGTTACTTGTGAGAAGAACTACTTTGAAAATATCACTATCCATGGTACACATGATACAGTTAGGAAAAACACCTGTCAATTCAGTTAGAGCGTTTTTTCTTACTATCTGTTTTTAAGCATGTACGGAATAATATATAAATAATTTCATATTAGTCTTTCAGGGATTTCTCTACTACAAAGTCCTGGGGTCTCGTGAAGCCAGTCCTGTGTCACAGAGAGTGCTGCTAGTAGGGAACTCCCATTTAAAGCAACTGCTTGAAAACTACACATAAGCCCTAATGAAATCTGCACTGAAGGACCTCCAGAATCAGGACTAGAACTGGCTGTTTTAAGGAGAAACAAAATATCTGCACTATTTAATTTTCCATTAAACATCATTGCTGCTCATTTCCCTTTCAAAATGAAATGCTATGTTTGGCTAGTTGAACAAATCTAGTGAAACTATTGCAGCTGCAGGTAGTAGCCAGGATGCTGAAATTTGGAAGACAGGGTTTGTTTCCCCCAGCCTCTCCTCCCCCCCCCCAGCAATATAAAGAATACAAATATTTGGGGCACCAGGAAAACGTGCATGTTGGATTGCAAGCACAGTCCAAAGTCACCATGGAGCAGGTGCAATGACTGAGTCCCCACAGGAATGGGGCAGAAGGTTGTTTGGTCTAAGCACCTCTGCCAAGCCTAGATGCCACCAGGCAGTTGAGGAGGGCCACAAACATTATCAGCACCAACAAATTTTGACATAGAAAGGAAATGCTTATGCTTCACAGCTTCAGGGTTAGACAGCAGCTTTTGGTTTTGTGAAATCAGAGACCTAAGTACCATTTAAAGCCTTTACCAAATACAATTTAAATTCTTTTTGGATACATTATAATGGAGCTACTGTGGTTCAGCATTTAGCAGAGAGGGTTTGGAGGAAAGTCTGTAAAGCCTAAAATATGTGCTGCACTACCCCTGGCAGTAGTATTGAGACTTTAGTGGTACTGATTAAGTGTAAAAGGTATAAGTGATAGCAGAAGTAGGACTATTAAAAATATTATGGCTATTAATGATAGAATTTATTTCTACCCATTCACTTACACTTACAGAGAACAAAGCAGACTTCCATTCTAGACTGTATATATCTTGCTAATACCTAGCATGTAGAAAAGGTTTGATTTGTAAAAGCATAGCTAAAATTGTAAAAGAAATCAGAAAGTCAAATGAAAGGTACATATCTTGAAAGAGGAAAAGCTAACTTGCATGACAGGAGTTATATACAAGTATGTTTTGCAAAACACAGAATTACTAATAGTTATTAGTATATTAGTATAATGTTAACTTAGATTTCATTAGCATAAACCGTATCATATTAGCTCTGCATATGAAAAGGCTGAAGTGTGTGCATGACATGAGGGTGAACTTTAGTAAGGGACAGTTGAAAGAAATTTGTACATATGAAAGTGATACCACTGTTGTGTTACCAAAATAACATGGTACACTTAAAAAAAAAATCATGAAAGACATTTGGCTTCACTTCTGATTTTTGCATTATAATTAGCAATGGCTCCTGTTTCCTACCGCATGCAGAAACTACTCTCATGGAAAAACATATTTTAATTACATGTCATCTTTTTAAAAAATGATCACAGAAAGCAATTCTATCATTTCCACAAAGTGAAAAGTGAAATGAACATCTTGGTCTTGTTTGACTTCTTTTTTTTTTTTTTGAAGTTCTTGTGAATGAATGGATGGCATGACTCAATTAACTGAAGCTATAAAAGTTACATTTTTGAAAAAACTTCTGCACATGTTCAGTAGTGTTCAGCAACATGTTCAATGATGCACATAAAACCTGAAACTCATAGTAAAAAAATACCCATGTTTCAGTACCTCCCCGTAACTATGCCTGTCATCTGAAGAGTAACTGATATATGGAGAATAGGAGATCATATCTGGGCGGTCAATGTTATAGATGGCTTTATTTTTAGGAAGAGCAGCCAAATCCCTGTAGTCAAGAATTTCATCTCCAAGCTTTGCCTAAGAAAAGGAGGAAAGAAAGCAGTGAGAATAAGAAAGAATATGATCAGGATGCAATCAGACAAGGACAGATAAGCGTAGGTAGAAAAGTCATCATCATAATAAACGACTTTTTGTGTTTGTATACATAAAAATCTCTTGTATTTACTACACAATGCTAAATATTACTGCTGTTTTCTTTTATATACTTTGCCACTTCTGTGACTTTGTCACTGACATTTGGCTAACAGGAGTAGCATGGCATCATTCCAATTCCCTGGTTATATTCCACTTACTCCTGCCTGCACAAACAGATATAGGGAACAGATATTTTAGTGTTTTTCAGGCAAAACACCCTTCATTTTGAAGTGGTTTCAGTGTGCAGAATTCCCGTACTGTAAGCAGTAGTGAATAATCAAACACGTATTTCCAACATACACTCTCCATGTACTTAAAAACATTAGTCAGGTCTTTAATCTTTCACATTCAGTCATGTCCCACAGCTTCACCTCCTCTCCTATGTCTAAGTAGCCCTTAATTATGGGTCACAAACCAGCATATGATGGATTTGCACCATGGTGGATGAGATGGAAGATCACAGATGCCAATCAAGTAAAGTTCAAATTGTGTCATAAGACTCACAGAGCCAACAGAAGGAAAGGGCTGCGTTGCTCCCCATTCTCTTCTTACTATGCTAATTTCAAAAGCATAATTATCAAACTGCCACATTTGCACAGATTATCCTTCCTATAATTGCACCAAAACTATCCAGCACATACTATCGTGTAGATACGATGACAAGTTGGCCACACTGAGAGTGGAGAAATGGGCAGCATAATTGCCTCATTCCCAGTTCACGTTTTGCAGAATGATAAACTTTTTTTTGGCAGCAAAATGATGAGTGAATCTTGCTGTTCTCTGAAAATCTCACTATGGTCAGTTGTAAAACTTTAATGTTTTCCACATGCAAAAATACAAAAAATATTTAGGATTTATGTGTGCGATAATTACATTTTTTCTTAGTATGAGCTAAGAAAATTTCAATAGATTTTCCAGGGAAGTTTCTATCAGGTTAATCAGACAGGAAAAATTTATTCTGGTAATTTTCAGTTACCTTTTTTTCTAAAGGATTTCTTTGTGCAAATGTAAACTATATGAAAAGAAGGATGATTCCTCTTAACTAAGAAAGTGCAACAAAGCTGCCATAGTAATCACATATTCTCATCTTCAAAAAATGAAAAAAATCTGTTTTAACCAAATATATGACTCTTCATCAGTCTATAGATCTCCCTTTCCTTCCAGCTACTTTAAGAAGCTAAAGAGAAATGAAATAGTCCCCTAATAAAAATAAGTCCCTCCCTTCTGAGAAGCCAGTGGTAACCTCTGATGCAGAGACAAGTAATGCAAAGGTAAGGCGTCTGTCCATCACATCTGTTCCAGGAATACTTTGGCAGCATTGTACCTAGAAAAAAGGCCAAGGAGGCTGTGATTTCATTTTTAAGGTATCCAGGCTTGTGAGCATTATTCTAGTGAATCCAAAGAAGTTCAGAACTTGGGATATTTAAATGTGAATTCAGATTCAGTTGAAACACACTTTCTTCATGTTTCCTTAGCTGACTACTCAACTGTGACCCAAGAATGCACCTGCATGATGGGATGTTGTTCAGAGTGACTTCATTGCTCTGACTTGATGCCTTCGAAAGTATGACCACCATGAATTCACAGTTCCTAAGCTTTAACTGTTTTCCCTAGATTCCCTTTCTCCAACACAATACTTCACAGAGCTCACCAGTTGGCAAGGCACAGTTTTACGAAGGGTTTTAGTGATCTAAATCTATGCTCCTCCTGAAAGCTGCTGTCCTGCATGCACCATCCAAATCTGCCTTCTATGTTAGCATCAGAAGACTTGTAGACAACTGGGTCTTTTTTTAGTTTGCCTCTTTGGTTGTCTATAGGTTTCTTCTGGGTTATTGTTTAGCTCAGTCTGGTTTCAAATTTGACTGATCACACCTATGTGCACCCACTAGTACTAGGACCAAAGAGGAGATGGGAAGACATGGCCAGAGAGGGACAGGACTATGTGGCGTATAGGACCTTCCTTTCAGTGGCAGCATGAATTTATGTTTGGCAAAACCAATCAAAAAAGCACACAAGACAAATCTTGAACGTGTCTGTCTGTATGTCATAACACTCCTGTAACAGAAAGCAGATGTAAAAAAAGCCAGGGAACCACTTAAGTAATATAGAATTCAGTAACATGTTTTTAATTCTTTTTACTTTTCTGTTTGTGAAAGCCAAAAGGGGATTTAATCAATCTCGCAGCTTTGACGATTAAGCAGAGACAAGGCAGATAGAGCAAGGACTTGCTCTCCTCTGGGGAATCTTTTTTTCCAAATGACTCATATTTGCTAAACAACTTTAATCTTTCACAGTTGCAGCTGTATATTACAGTAACAAACATTAGAGTTGTGTGCTGATTTAATGATAGCCTTTAAAAACAAACAAACCAATAAACAACAGAAAAGGAGAATGGAGGTTTGTCCTTAACTTTTAACATTCTGTGAAGTGTATTTAAAACTGTAATCACAAACATGAAGAAAAATAGTACCATCCTATAGTTGTCATTATTGCACTAAATGTCACTAAAACCCACATAAATCTTAGAAGAATGTTCATGCTGATAAAAACAATGAGATGGTCCCTGGCTGGAGAAATAGAGATCATCTGGCCAAAAGAAGTGCTTACATGATAGTAAGGTCCCAGCACAATGATTTGCCTTCACAATGACATTTTTTTACTGGGATATACCACTGGTATTCACCAGCACTGCAGCTCAGAAACACTAATAAGCATTTAGATAAGGGGCAGGTCTTCCACTTCGAGTTCAGTCTTGCTCAGATAAAGGGTATATGGCATCCAAAATAACTTTTACTTGAAGGAAGAAGATCCAAGGCATTTTTTGGTTGTCCCAGTGTAGTAGATAAAAGCCGTCAATATTTGTATAATTACCTCTCTGGAACCCAATTGTATCCCCAGCAATTTTCTCAGTATATGGCCCTAATTGATGAGAACAACCCATCTACCAAAGGGATACTTGGCCAGAACACAGAAATGTCCTGAAATACTAAAGCCCTTCAAGAAATATTTGCATGGATCATGCCACACTTGTAGACAATTTTTACCTATTGTTGAGAATTTGGCCATGAACATTACCTACAGCAATTCAAGGAATATTTGCAGGGATCATGCCACACTTGTAGACAATTTTTACCTATTGTTGAGAATTTGGCCATGAACATTACCTACAGCAATTTTGATCTTGTATTGAAAAAAATACTCACCATAAGATTTTATAATACCTGTTATTTTAAATTCTCCCTCTGGGCTTTCCAGAGCGAGCACTTCTTCAACCACAAACATGTCAAAGCTCCTCTGAGGTTAGGGACTGGCATTTGGCAAGGCCCGAGTCCAGTGATCACATGCATGAGTGTTTTCATAAGCAATCAGATGCAGGCTCAAGAGCTCAATTTAGACAAGTTGTGTTCAAATCTAAGCTTGTAATCTACCTGTGGGCTGGACTGTTTACTTAAACTTTTCTTCTTAGGAAGCGCTGTGGTATTCTGCGTGCTTTGGTATAAGCCAGCTCTAGTTGTAATTCAAGTGCTACAAATACACCACCAAAATTTGGAGGAAACTGCCAGTACTCTGTTACGGCAAATGCAGTATTCAAACATTTTAAACTTGAGAAAGTAAATTCCATTTTATAGAGGAATCACCAACTGCAGTGGTTTGGAGACACTGACTTTCCATACAATGTGCTAAACTGTAGGAGGAAGCACAGGGTTTTCCCCACCCCACAGAACAAATTTCACCGTGAAATACTCACATAGATCACACGGCTTGGGGAACCTGATGTACTTGAAGCAGGTACAGAAATAATACTCTCAGAAGAAGTCCTTGTTTCCTATGGCAGGAGAAGTGAAGTAGATAGGAAACAGAGGAGAGGAAAGATAATGCAACTGTTATTTCAGAAAGAAAAGACATTTAATTTAATTTAACCTTTACCACTCAAAAATGACATATTATAGAGAGCTCAAAACATACAGGCACAAAGTTAAATACACTTTTTCAATCAATCAAATTAACCCTTTGAAAATGCAAAAATTGTTTTACATGTGACTTTCTTTTCCACTCTCATCAGAATGAAACAGGTTGGATCACTTCTGGGGTGCAAGGACAGCCTTTGGGCACTACCAGGGACAGGTCAGGTTACAGACAATACAGTAGCAGCATTTTTACTCCAAGGTTATGCCATCAAACCACTCTACATTGCGTCTGGAACATGTGATGCTACTGTGTCATTCACAAACACGACATCCTGCAGAGCATCTTGCATCATAGGATAGTTACCCTCCTTTGCTGATTGTAAGACTACCAGATTAATTTTAATACTCAACAGGTTTTGCCCTGTTTTCAATCATTCTGGCATTCAGTGTGACACTTACTGCTTTCTTTTTGGTAGATTCCTTTATGATGAAAAATATAATTACTTTTAAATAACAAAGGGTTGTGAGAAGCAATTGTATTAACCACAAGTGAACAGACCTATCATTCATGACTGAAGTTTAAATAAATCTTACTACGAAATTGACAGGTTTATAATCTCTTTTACCTAGATATGTTAATTCTGGGAAAATTTTCTTTCCCATCTATGGAAAAACCTGTCCTTGACTGTATGTATTTTTTCATGCACTCAGAATGACCATAAATTTACTGTCTCATTGAAAGCTGACACTTGTTACTTGGAGGTTACAAGTGTTCAAACCCTTAAAAGAATTTAAGCGTTATTAAGCCGTCAGGTCAATGTAGCATCCTTCCTACTACTTCAGTTTTGAAGTATTTACTAGCTTTAGCAATATGTAAATATATCTGTACTGTTCTGTGATAACAGAGCAAAGAAACTGAATTGTCATGGGTATCCTTCTACTGACCTTCTTTAGCTCAAACAGTCCTGTGGCTTCTCTTGAGACAATATGTGGAGATATGTAGCCATATAAAAAACATTCAGTTTAATTGTTTTGGCATGTCTGACTAGGATTTTGGAATTTCATCCCTCTAATTTTCAGTTGTCTCGCACTGAGGCTCTGCACACACTCAGAAGGTCCAAGGGAGCAAGCATGGAAATATCTGAGAAATACTTGTGGCTGCTCTCAGGATGATCATTTAACATGGCCAGTGTAATTAAACTCCTCTTCTGCACAGTTAAAGCACTTTTCGGTTTTCCAGAATTTGTGTAAATGATATGAAAGTGTCATCAATGCACTAATGTCATATACAAACCATAACTCTCCTTCATCATGTCCTTACAGGAAACCTAATGCAGAAGAGAAAAATAACTGAAGAGAACTGCACTATTCCAATTCTTTAAACCCTGCTAAAGTCAAATCACAGTTTTGGATTAAGCTCAGGGTTCTGCAGATAAAGCTTCTTTCCATGTCCTGGGCATGATCTTGGGCAGCTGGCTCTAGGTGGCCATGCTTGAGCAGAGGGCTTGGACAGGATGACCTCCAGAAGTCCCTTTCAAGCTCTGGGTCTCCCCCTGGTTCTTCTGTCATCGGCTGTAACACGCTGCTTCCCTGGCATCCAGTGAGACCCATCCCAGTCTCCCACCTTTGAGTCCTTCCCCAGAAAACCCAGCATGACTCCTGCATGTTTCCAGTAATCCCTCTAAACAATGGCTCACTTTCCAAGTGGAAATTAGTAACAAGTGGTGTCCTCCAAGGGCCCATACTGGGATCAGCAGTGCTTAGTATCTTCACCCCTGACAGGAACAGTGGGATTGAGCACATCCTTGGAAAACCTGCAGAGGACACCCAGCTGTGTGGTGAGGTTGGCACGCTGGAGGGAAGGGATGCCATCCAGAAGGACCTTGACAGACGGGGAAAGCGGGGGCATGAAACCTCATGAAATTCAACGAGGCCAAGTGCAAGATCCTGTACCTGGGGCAGGGTAATCCCCAATGTCACAACCACAAACCAAGTGGTGAAGGAAGGAGAAGGACTCAGAGAGTGGCTAAAGAACTGCATACAAGCCATTCCACATCTTACACATCTTTTATTCTCTGCATAATTACCTGTATTAGCATCCCCAGTTCCCAGTCAACTCTGTTGACTCTTTTGCCTCTGTTAGTTTTTTTCTCCGTACTACACATTTTTCTTTTTCTTCCACCTACCCCTTTTTCCCTTACGCCTTTTTATAATCCTTTCTCTTGTTGCTTTAATTTCTTCTGTCTTTTCCAGCTTCATCCCTTCTGCTTACAATCTCACTCTCCCATCAATTTCTTTATGCTGTCACTCTCTTTCACAACTTCTTTTTTCCCTCCGTTCCATCTCTGAAGCTTTGGAGCATGCTGCTACTTACTCCTTTTGCCTTTATCACCTACTTTAATTACATGCTGTGCACATATCTATACATAGCAAGACAACTAAAAAACAGTAAACTGTAAGGTTGACCAGAAAATTTCTAAAGCAATAGACCCCTTTCCAAACTTTACAAGTTATGTTGAAAAGTTCATTATTACCCTCTTTGAAACAGCATCCTTCCTTCTGGCTTTATTTTTTCAATAAGGAGAAAAAAGATCATAAAAAGAGGATAAACTCAAAGACAAACTACTAGTCTCAGGAAGATTATTTTGTATTCACAGTTTGTCATGAAGAACACCAGAGCAATCACTTCCCAAAAAACTGGGTACAAAACATGCAGCCAAGATCCTTCAGGGTAAAACCCCCAAATTTTTTTTTTTCAAACTGTAATTTAGTCAAAGTTGCAGTTGCTAACACACCAGACTCGTAAACAATCTTTTTATAGTTGCTGCCTGCTGTTCAGACTGTCCCATGTGCCTTCCTCCAAGCCTTGAACCAGAGCAGAGCTTTTTTGAACAAGGATACCAAGGATACCACTTGCAGCATCAGAGAACACCAGAAATGAAAAACTCCCCACACAACCTCCTCGTTAAACGAGATAGTCATAATTCAGTTCCACCACTTCAGAGGGATCATTAATTTTTCATTTCCTAGGGGCAGCTTATTCATCTGCTAACCTTGTAATTCAAGTTGCCAGAACTCCCCCCTTTTCCCCTTGCAAATGGACAGGTGCACAAATCACCCAACTTAAGGAGGTACTTAAAGCCAGAGATTAAATGAAATTGGGACTGGCTTGGCAACATTTCACAAACAAATAATAAAAAAGAAACTCCCAGGAGGGATTTTTTTGTGAAAACAAATAAAGTGAAAATCCTCTGATCTTTTAAGTTCAGAGCCACATAAAAAGAGAAGAGGTCATGCACTGATCACATCATACTCAGACAGAAGTTACAAATTAGCTTTTTTTTCTTATTCATATTTTCATATTTTTCCTTATTCAGCTTATACATGGTTATAGGTCAGCATTCTCCTGAAGTTGTAGCTTTAATTGCTAAGTAAAGGCAAAATATTTATATTACATTATTACATTATATTAACCTACTAGATGCCTGTAATTTAAAATTTAAAATTACAGCTGTGAAAAAAATTCCTAACACTTCCCTCCATGCCTGCTGAAAAAAAAGCACTGAGAATGATATGACAATCAAATAACACTGGGAAAAAATAAAGTCGTTTTACCTTGTTTTTTTCTTCAGCCTTTGCAGCCTGTCTACAAACTGGATGCCAAATGGATGTTCCTGGAAAGAAAATTTAAAGCTCTGCTTAATTCAGTTCCCCAATAAGAATCTTAAGAAGTTCACAATAAGAACCTTATTAAATCCTCCTACAAGGTTTTCTAAGACACAGCATACTGACTATTTCCCCATGGATACTTTCAAAGCTAAAACTGACACCCTCTCAATACCAGTAAGGCTGATCACATACATTTAAAAGATGAGGTGCACTTCAGAAAGCTACGTGTGTTTCAATATGGGAGATCAACATCAAAACCTGAGTCCTAAGAAGTGGGATACAGGATTTCTGGAGTTCTTCCAGTCCAACTTCCTCCTCAGGGCAGGTTCTATTACAGCAGGAAAGGCTGTGTCCATTTGGGTTCTGCATATTTCCAAGGATGCAGATCCCACATCATCTCAGCTGTTTCCCTTTCATGGTAAGTTTTTCCCTTATATATAACTAGAATTTGCTGCACTCTTATAATCCATACGCTTGTAATAGTCTGGCCCTGTGGCAGTGGACATACCCTATTTAGGATGGAAAAAGTCTGGCCCAGGTCACACAAAGTAGCACATCCTGATGGGATGGAATAGCATTGTGGCATGTTAAGTCTAGCTGAAAATCCAATCTGTCTTTCTGACTCCTTCACTCTTCCGCTCTTGTACTTCTATATGTTTGTCTCTCGTTAACTAAATACTAAGGAACTGCACAAATTCAGGGGCATATCCATCCTGGAGAAAGCAGGAAATGCAGAATGATTCAATCCTCTATTGCATGTAAGTATTGCACGTAAGAGGATTAAGTAAACTTTGAATGTCAGATAGAAACTTAATAGTTTTGCACTGGTCACAAAGGATAAAAGGTATTTTAAAAAGCTGAACACAGTTCAAAACCTAAGTGTTCAGTGGAAGCAGAATGTGTAGAATGATACAAAATAAAACAATTATTTGTAAATTTTAATAGTAAGAAGAAATCTTTATGTCAGTCAGCTCAGACAAGCCACAAACTAAAGCTCAGCACAGTTAAATAATGGGAATGCACTGTAACTTCTGCCTGACTAAATGGGAAATTGGAACCTTCGTGTAATAAATATTTAATGTTTATATTGGGTGGAGAGCACCCAAGTTATTGGAAATGCTTTGTTTTCACAGCAGTTTGATAGTTTTCTAACTAGTGGATTTTGGAAACAAGATAGAAAGCCTATTTCCCAGAAGACAGATGGAGATCATTAAAATTTGTTTCACAAAAATAACCCAGATGAGCCCAGACTCTTGCAGTAAAAGAGTGTAAGTACCGACCAGATAAATTATGTTTACTAAGTTACTGAAGTTTTTTGGTACTGAACCACTACAAAATATATTTAGAACACCTTTAAATTTAATGCTGAGTTGTTTTCCAGTCACAGTGCGTCTGAACTTGCACCATATTTCCCATAAATGGATGCAAACCTTTCCAATGGATTTAAGAAGTATTTAGATTACCTTTTCTTTTTTTTTTTAATATAAAATTACTCCTGTCTGTAGAGAAGGAACACTGGCTGGGAAACTTTGTCACACAGAAGAAAAAGAGTCTTTTCACCCAAAAGTCATCTGTTGGATAACCACTGACAGTTTCTGCTACACTTTCATGCAACACCTGAAGGAATTTTACAGTAGTTTATTAAGAGGATGAAGAACAAGTTATAAAACCCTGGGCTCTGACATTTTTTTTTATTATCTAACACATCAGGTAAGGCAGTCCAAATAACTAATCACATCTCTTTCATGGCATTAACACCAGTTTCTAATGGAAACTGCTCTTTATGTGAAGCAAAAAGTGTATGAAAGTAAGGTGGCAGGAAAATTTCATGCATCAGAAAATACAGTCAGATGGGTCCAAATTAATAGGACCCGAGCACACTTTGCTGTTATTTGAACTAATAATCAGCACAAAACTTAACAAATAACCACCCTCATAACAAAATGAACTTAAAAAGAAGATTGACTTGCAAATGGGTTTCAAAGGGTTTGAAATCTAGAAACTAATTTGTACTTTGATATAGCTTTTTAAAGCATTGATTTGGCATGGGATCTTAGTACTGCTAAGCTGCTTTGCAATTGGAAGAGCCACAGCATTTTCTGGCTCCTGAGGGAGAATCCACGAGCACAGACAAGGATCATTATGTCCTTTAATGAGCTAGTTCTTATTGCAAACCAAAGTGACAACAGAACTGTCATTTTAAATAACATAGTGAATTATAAATAGATCTCACTGAGACCACTGTTGTGTTTTAATAAAGTCTAACTTTTCCAGCTTAAGGAAAGATTTCAAAGTACATTTCTAGAAAACTCTGGACAATTGCAAAGTTGTAAATACAGATCTGGGCAAGCATGTTATTTTAGGATAACACCCCAGCCCTGCAGTTCCCATGTCCTACTGAGTTTCTCTTTTCCATTTTCCTTTGAAAAGATAGTGCCAGTCAAAGACATATGCAAAAGCCTTCATCTTCTCTGGTGTTTGACCCTGTATTTAACTGTGTGGTCACTTCTCTTTGATCAAGTTGGTACAGTTGCTACATATGAAGGATTTTAGCTCATATCTATTCTAAACACTTTTTTCCCTTGCATTGTACAAGTCCTTCACTATTGCCACTGAAAGTCCCTGTCAAGAAACATTGCATTTCTCCTGTGCAACCTTATGGCTGCATAAGGTACAGGCACACTGTGTGGGCTTCAGTGCCACGGCATCCTCCTCTCCACCCTCTGAGCGCACTTTTCCTCCTCTTTTCCACCCTCTGAGGTCTGACTGAGGGGAACTCAGGTAAAGGACCTTCAGATTTTCTCCTCCTACCCAAGCAGGCAATGAGTACAGAACTGCCCTTTGGATGGTAACAGCAGCTTTAGGAAACCTGCTGTTCTTCCTGTATGTTAACTTTCATCTGGATCATTTATCACTGTGAAAAAAGCACATTATTTTGATAAACGGGAAATTTTATAATCTTCACTGTCAACACTTACATCTGCAGGAAATAACTACTATCACTCATCATCCTTTCTATCATTTACACTTGCTACTGGATTTGAACTGAGAAAAAAGTAATAAGTAAGAATCAACCAGTGCTTGCTTTTGCTTTTCCTTAACCTACATATTGCACTCTCTGCTTTCTCTGGTAGTCATGAAGTGAGAATAAGTGCAAAACAGCTCAGCCATGCTAGCAGGTGTGGTAAGGGGCCCAGTTTAACTATTTTATTGTTTGTTTGTTTGTTTTTACCTTGAAGATACATTTCTTCTCCTTCTGCAAACATCTGATTGCACCTGACACATCGTGCGCAGGTTGGGTGATAATGTTTTTCTCCTGCCTGTTTGGAAAAAAGGGTACAGATGATTAAGCATATTGATCAACTTAGCAGTTTCACTATGAGAAGGTTTTCTTTCATCCTCTTGATTATGACTAACTAACATAAACCAGTTAATGACAATTAGTTTAACAATCTCCTACAACCACAATGCCAATTTTTGATTCTAGACAATTCGTGATTTAAAACGTAATTAGGGTCCTGCCCACACACACACACACAAAAGTTCATGTGCAATAGTTAAGTTTCTGAATTTACAGAGTGCGAATGAATTTATACAGTGAACACATTTTCCCTGTGAACAACCATCCTGTACACCAAGTGCGGGGCAGCTTAGAACTCACTTGCACAAGGAAGCTGGGAGGTCATAACCTTAAGCATTGATTTGCAACTCAATCATTAATTCATCCTGATTCAACTCAATATATAATGTTAATGCTCAGCAAGAACCATCTTGTGCAAGCAATGTTTGTAACTGCTTTGGAAGTGTCTTACGGGTACACAGGTACTAAAGGGTTTCCATGAGGAATGTGTGTGGTGTTCCTACAGGACTGTAAGTGCAAAGCTGACACTTTGGGGCACTGTGCACTGACTCCCTCATGCAGACAGGATAAGAGCTTTGCCAGTGGCTCTGAGATTAATTCATATAATTTAATACCACCATTTTCATTGACTGAAATGAGAACAGGACTGAGCCCTCAATTTGTTAAGAACAACTTAGTAATTCACCAATTTTCATACATTTAAATTCCCAATTACCTTACAGTCCTGTTCATTTAAAGTGTTTAACCACTGACCTCACTGTGTTTTTCAAAATCAGGCATCTACTTGCTGCAAAGAACAAGGGCTTTTGTCAGAACATCAGTGTGTAACACAGACAAGGGTGAAGTTAACCTCAAATGACTATCAGGAAAAAAAACCCAAACCAAACCAAAAAAAACCCCAAGATTCTTGGATCAAGAGATTTATGCAGGACTCAATTTTGGTAGCTTAGCCAAAATTCAACTCTATGGGTGACTGTGGGCAAACTTGTTAGATCTGGTTTCCACAGGCAAGGACAGTAGCATCACAAAGTAATATTGGCTCGAGCCAGTGACAAAAACAGTATTCTTCTGAGTGAAGAGCATGGGCCAGTCCCTCCAAACTGCACTCCTATCTCATCTTTCAGATGACACTTACAAAACAGAGTTCAACAGCCCAAAGTTGGCTCTTGCACATGCTCCCAGCTCTTCCAAACCCCTACAGAGCTGAAAGCCAAATCTTTGCATCTTCTTTCTCCTCTTTGACCCCACGCTCTTCTGTGCCAGACATGGTTTAAGTGGCTTAAGGTCAATGCCACTTCTATTACGAACAAAAGCCAGGAGACCAAGTAACTTTAAAGCTTAGCAAACTTTGTAAGCTAAGTTTAACTTAAGGTTAAGCTAAGTTTGACTTCAGTAGAAATTCTCCTGAAGTTAAAACTAAGCCCATTTTGGTCCATGTAGAATGTCTCATAATCTGCTTATCTGAAAAAGGTTGAAAGCGCTACTAGGATTGTGTGTGCCTTTAAGAAACTACTATGAAGTATTGCCCCACCGTCTTCAGGATGTAAATATGCTCCACAGCACTGCACTGTAAATCCCCCTTCCATTAATCTGGAAATTAAACCCTGTTACTACACGGATGATTTGTCTTACTCTTTCTCACTGACTGGATCTCAAAGCTTTCAGAGGTATTTAGATTAAAGAATGTAGTCCATGTCTGGGAGCTATTTTGCTGTTCACAATATCAATCATAGGAGTGCAGCAAATTTAGGTTAAGGAGTCTCTGGTTTTACTTAATCAGTGCTCACTTGATTCACTCCTGAAACCCCACTGCAGCATTTTAAATCAGCAACAAAGAAGAGCAACACATCGCATCAGAACTGCTATTTTGAAAACAGCTTTGCTCCAGTTTATTCTTTTCTATGGTGTTATTTGTGCAGACTTGTAATTTTTGCAACTTTAGACACGGAACATGGTCACTACTAACTGTGATGACACCTTTAAAGTATCAGACCATGAACTATCAGTATTGAGCTTAAACCTCAGGTTTACAACTGCTTGCCCAAGTGCAGGTGTTTAGGCACAGAAGGGTATTTAACTATCACCCCATAAACCTGTCTTTGGAATATCAAGCTGAAAAGAAATATCATTTCCCTTGGAATGTCCGTACAGCACAAGCATTGCTAATGCAATGCATAGCCTCAATAATTCAACTGATTTATCATGGCTGATACAATTCCTGGGCTAACACTCTCTAGTGGAATTCAATTAGTTCTTTGCTAAAGTAAACTGCCAGAACACAGTCTCAGATAACCTGGATGCATCATAGCACAAAATCTATTTCCCTAAATTTAACAGTACAACCAAATACATAATTTTAATTCACTCTGCATAGTTGTCATGGGTTTGCAAAAGTCCCCCTCCTTGGGGATTGAAAATAGTTTGTCTGGATGAATTTCCGGACAAAAGCCA
>JAWMRA010000130.1:62539631-62629648 GCA_035584735.1 Pseudotriccus pelzelni
ATTATTTTCTCCCCAATCGGATCTCTTTGTCTGCATAAACTTCTCTCACCCTAGAGTAATTTGTGGGGGGTGTGGTATAAATTGTCCCCTAGGCAAACCCATGACAATAGTCAGTATATCAACTAGCTGTAGCATGGCCCAGAGAGACCTCTTTTGTAAATTAGACACAACAATAACAGAAAAATTAAGGGAGAAAGGTGTAGCAATCCTTTTGCTGATGACCACAGCCGGAGAAGCCCAATGGATTTTGCATAATTACCTCTGAATTAAAATGGGACAAACTCAAAAATTTTTGTGTAAGTCTAAGTGCTGACAATGGTTTTTGTTGCCACACTCTTTTTTATTTTGTCCTTCTTCTAATCAAAGCACAGAAGACAAGACATGGCAGACTCTTCAGCACTTGGAAGTATTTAAAATAGATCACTCTATCTTTCTAAATGAGAGGTGCTAGCTGAATCTGAGGCTAGGGAGTTGCAGGAATTAACTAATACTATTTCTTGATATGTTTATACCATTAGCCTGATTAGATACCATATATTATATTCAAACCTAGGACTTGGGTGTGAATCATACACTCCCTTGTGTACATACCAAGGAGGCTTTCATAAATGTCCCTTTCTCCTCTCTTTTCAGTTTCAGAGGCTTCACCTCATGGATGAACAACCAGTTCCAGCAGAACCCAGACATCTTATAAACTTAGGGCAATAACTGTTTTATGTTTGTAGTTTAGTTGTAATAATGGCCTCAATATTTTTTCTTTTCCTGGTTTTATTTATGTGAAATAATTCAATGTAGCAAACAAGTTTCTAACCATATGATTACTTCTTCTTTGCACAGTTTGATTGCTTAGTTTGACAGATTGTTGTCTCAGTGTTTAACAAAATACCATCACACACATAGCACAGAAGAAGCCACATTCAGCTCTGAGAGATCTCTTATGGCTCAAGTGGTAGATTGTAAGAAACCTTCTCAATGTCCTACGTTTGCTTCACAACTGCAGCAGGTCTTTGTGCCCAGGCATCCACATGTGAAAACAATATTATTATGAAGATCAATTTGATTAATTCTTAACTGAGATTTCATCAAACCTGAATAGCAAAGCATGTCCTCAGCAATACAGTACATTACCAACAATTTAATTTCTCTTCAACTGACTCTGCACCAGCTTTCCACAATCACCAAGGTGCAGTCTTACTGTGTAATTTAAAGGTGGAGCCAAAACAATCCTCAACACTCTGAGACAAAGTATTATGAATTACTTCTTTCCCTTTAGGTATGAGAGACTCCTTTGAATGCGAAGTCTCCCCTGCAGAGTAGGCAGAGACTTCTGGGCTAGACCAGTGTAAGGAATGTTTCCGAGGGGAGCCAAGATCTCCACAGTCCATGCCCTGATCATGGGGACCACCAAAGTGTTGCTACCTGTCCCATAGCACATCAACAGATAAACTCATGAATCTCCACTTAAAACAGGACCAAAACAAAGTACATACAACTGCCTTTTCTCATTTCTCATAACCTGAGTGCTTGAACTAGATAAAAGGAGAATAAACCTGATGTGACAAATGTATGATCAGTATGTGACAGTATGATCACCAGGCCTGGAAAATGTGCAATGTAAGCAAAACCAGAGCAATTCATACAAAAAAGAATAATCTTAACTAGTTAAAGTTGAGTTTTAAATTAGCTGTCATCACTCAGGAAAAACACACTACATTATTGCAGAAAGCTCAGCAAAAACCTCTGCTCATTCTCTGGCCATGGCTGCAAGAACTGAGGAAGTGGTAGAATTTATAAAAGATGATATACATAATAATTGTAACTCTATCACAATAACACTGCTTGTCTGACCTCTCTCTGGCCATTTCTAGGAGTGTGATTGATGCAATTTTTTACTGCAGTTGATGTCCAGCAACTGCTTGTGGATTGACACATAAGGGATGGAACCAGAGCAGCCTAAAGCTCAAAGCGTGAGCTGAGTCTTGGAAAGAAAACTCCAGATTTCTAATGACTGCCTCATCACTGAGCTTAAGTACATCCTACCTCACTGCATTACCCAATAAAGTAGTTAGTAAAGGGAAGATAAAAGTACATAAAATCAGTTAATATCTTAAATAAACTCATAACTATCTGGCTCTTTTCCTGAGAATGAAAAGTTATCAGTAAATTTTTCCTGTGAAAATAAAAAGTAGTAACAATAAAAAAAAAAGTAAAATATATCTTTTTATAGAAATGTATAGTGGTAATTGATATGTATTGCTGGGAAGAAAGAGTTTGTGGAAGTGAAAAAAGTTAGACTGCTGCAGTCTTTTCAGTCATACCATAGCATATTTTCCATTTTAAGTGTAAAATACAATATAGATGCCATAATAGTGCATTATTACCAGTAAGTGTTATCCGTCGAGGTAGGTCCAAATCCCGCCAATCTCATGCTCCAAACTCTCCAAATGAAGTTCTAACTGTATCCTATCCTGAATAGACACAGTGGAAAACAGCCTACAAAACACTGAGCTGGAGGGGGGGTATGCCAAGGCACTGTGCAGCTGCATGACCCAGAAACAAAGCCCACAGAAGACTGTGGGAATAAAGCATTCTTAGTTAAAAGCTTTTCACACGGAACAAATTTGTTGGAGAGTTGCGTCATCACCAGACAACCACCTGTTCAAGCAAAGGGAAACAGAAAAAAGCACAACCCCACCAACAATCAATAAGCCTCTCTAACAGGCAGCTTCTCAACCTGAAATGAAGGATTAAAGGTCTTACAAAAGATATATGACTTCACTGTTGCTGTTTAAGCAGAGGAGAGTTACTATGTGTTTGGGATGGCAAGGGGAAAAATATTTAAGCACTGTAGGGATAGGTACAAGTTTAAGACTTCAATTAGACAATAAATTATTCTCTTTTCTATACTTTGTTTCAATTTCCTGAGTAACTTCCATTCACGTGGACATTCCCACTCATTCAGTAGAGGGCACTGAGATTCCTTCACGTGAACTTTGTAGTACAGGTAAGAGTAGAAATTATAATTCTGATTAAAGCAAGGAAGTTGAGAGTGCACCACAGAATGATAAAACAATTCAGATTGGGAAGGAGCTCAGAAGATCAACTAATCTAACTGCCTGCTCAAAGTAGGGTTGATGTTCAATTCAGATCAGTCTGTTCAGGAATTTGTCCAGTTGAATACTGAAAACCTCCAAGGATGGAGACTGCACAACCTCTGAGAATATCGCTCCAATGCTCAGTAGCTATCCTTACAGTCATCTTTTTTTCTTTTTATCGCGTCAGAATTTCCCTTCTTTAAATTTATGACAACCGGCTCCTGCTCTCCCACCATGTGCCTCAGTAACGACCTTGTCTCCACACCCTTGAGGGCCTCCTCATAGGTACGAGAGCACTGCTAGCAGGTCCCACTAAAGCCATCACTTCCCTAGGCTGAAGAAGTTCAGCTCCCTAAGCATCTACTCACAGGATATGTGCTCCAGCTCATGGAGAGTGGCTTAGCAACTGCATCAGCCAATTCCCTCAGGACTCTGGAATGCATCTCATTGGGCCCCATAGACTTATGTACATTCAGGTTTCTCAGGTGTCATGAACCGGACCTTCACTTACAGTGGGAAGCATTTTGCTACCCCAGTCTCCATCTGCTGTCCATCCACTGAAGAGGTGTGGGAAGAGAGGTTGTCATTGAATACGAAGGCAAGAAAGTTGTTAAGTACTTCAGCCTTTTTCCTCATCTGCTGCTGCCAGTTTGACAACATTGTTTTTGCGGGGGTGGGAGTCCACCTTCTTTGACCTTCCCTTTCTGGTTAACCTACCTGTAGAAATCTTTCCTGCTATGCTTTGCATCCCTTGACAGGTCCAGTTCCAGCTTTGCCTCTGCCTTCCTCAACCACCCCTACACATCCAAATTTCCTCTCTTCCCAGGTCACCTGCCCTAGCTTCAACTGTCCATGCATTTGCTCTTTACGCTTTAGTTTGACCAGCAGTTCCCTACTAAGCCATGCTGGTCTCTTGCCTTCCTTGTCCAATTTCTTGCTCCTGGGGATTGCCATCTTTTGTGCTCTGTGGATGACTTCCTTAAAGATCTGTTCCGTTCCCATTATCCATCATTTCATATCTGCCTCATTATCTATCATTTTAAATCCAATATTGAGGAGCATGTACTTTCACTGGGAATTTTTTTTTCCAGAGTATATACATCAAAAAACATTGAAAACCACTGAACTGCTTTAGTGGATATTTAATTCACCCTGTTTATACTTCTTAATCTGTTCCCCAAATGATTTGTTTTTACTGGAATATTAAACCATTATTTGAACGAACTGTGCTTTTTATTAGGTGCCAGCAATGTACAGGAAACTGACAATGAAACAGGTATAAAAAAAGAATCCAGATACTTGTCTTTATGAAATTTAATAAAGTTTTTGAATGAGATACAGCATTTTGATGTTAAATAGCCCAATCAGTTACTGCACTGATCTATGGAGGCAAATTCACAGTTACTGTAAGCAAATGCAGTTCCCTGACTTTGGCAGAGCTAAGGTTTTACCTCCTGTTCCCACAACTACATTAGTTATTATTTAATATCTCTCTGACCTAACAGCACAAAACTGTCACAGAATGTTTTCCTATCAAGTTATTCCACCAATTATATAAACCCAATCAGGGCTTGTTCTTGCTTATTCCCGCCTGGTAATACAAACCTCTTGCTCTTGGTCAGCACTTCAATGTGGGATTGTGCAACAAGAGTTTAATCTAAAAGGCTGTGTAAAATCCAGGGCTCAGGTGTTTGTCCTGTCTGTATCTCAAGAGTACCATGAAGAAGGTGCACAGCACCACACCATCAGGTGTTGTTCAGTGGACACATATTCATAACTCTGACATTGCATTCACACAGTGATACATTATGTGGACTATACTGGCCTCCATATGGGGCATTTTCAACTTAGAGTGATGATATTCAGAAAATCAGATAACCTTTATGCTTGGAGTAGAATACTGTGCTCAATTACCAGCTTTGTGTGTAATCACATAAATTCTCCATTCACATTTCTAGCAAAGCCAGAGTTTTGCATATAGAACAGAAGGACTTAAAGAATAGTTGTATACAATAATGGTACAGTTAGTAAACAGATGTCATATCATCTACTGGGTTTGGAGGGACAGGCACAATTATCAAGGCAGTAGTATTTGGCAAAATATCTATTGTTTATGTCATACAACAGTGTCAAGGAAAAAAAAGTGTGAGAGCCAGAAGACAGAGACAGAATTCTGTGGAGGAAAACTCTTGCTAATTCTCTTAGTCACAGTGGACCTGACTCACCAGTGAGTCACTTTAATAGCATGCCAGGGCAAACGAACCATTCTCAACAGGATTTACAGCACTGTAAATGCAATGTAATGTTTTGTATCAATCATTCTCCTCATCTTCTCCTTGCTGGATTCATTTATCATCCTACTAGATGCCAAGAAACAGTCATGTGAAATATTCCAATACGTGCACCTGCAGCATTACTTAGAGCTTGAGCAATCTCACTTGTACAGTTATTTCATGTTGTCTTGGTTCTGGCTCATCCTGCTGTACTTCACAGAGCCTTGAGAATTCCCACCCACATTTGAGTCACTTTCTACTGCTTCCCACACACTCTTTATTCTCCCAGGTATAAAGTGCAATCAAATGTAACAAGAACATTTATCTCAGAATGATAATTTATTATATACTGGACTCTCAGAAGAAGTTGTTTCTAGTGCTTGCGGGAGAAAATAAAAAATATATAATTAAAAACCATGAAAGGAATAATTAGGGAAAAAGAAATAATAGGAAAATAGCACTTTTATAACTGTAATCTCATTCTGTGACATCTGCACACAAGTTCTGGCTTGGGAGCAAATTCAACCCTGCCACAGTCAGGTAAGATCTGGAAAAGGTCAACAGCACATTTTTTCTACAGTTTGGTACATGTTCTTGTAAACCAAAATGGTATGTCATGCTAAAACCACTGATTTTGCACTCAGTTGTTTTTGTTACGGAATGAGTGATCAGCCCCTTTTGTCTTTTTCTTTTCAGCTTTCAAATTTTTCTTGCCACCCACTGAGACTGGAAGAGGCTTCTGTTTTCCTTTGGCTCAACAATCTCCCGCATTTCTTTTCCACTTTGCTCTCCCACTCCTTAAAACCCCCTTAGAGGCCAAGACAAGCTACAGCTGGCTCTCACATATGCCATCCCTTGATAGGGGAGAGGGAGTAAAGAAGGAGAAAGGTGACTTGAAGACATATTTCCCTTCATATTCAACTTTGCAGCTGCTCACCCATTTCAGATCAGAAGAATGAATTCGCAACCAACACTGAACAGCCCTGGAGAGGCAGCACAGTTTATCAGATGAAGCCAGCACGGCTCGTTTCACACTGGACCTGGTGATCTAGGCTGTAAACATCTGAGATCAGAAACTCTCTCTCAGTCTGCGCCTGAATAATGACTGCTCTCTGGATCACCAAATTTAGCTGGGGCTGGAAATGCTGCTATCATATGCAGGAGCTGACATTAATAATCCTTCCTAGAAGTAGGAAATTGCTACTTTTAGGCTCATTCACATATTTCTAGTTCAAGGTACCACTCAGAAGTTCTTACTTTGGGGGAAATTCAAAAAAGTACAAACAGTGCTGAATGTTAGTAAAGGATGAAAAATCTAAGACAAGAAATGAGTCACAGGCTGCTTTCCTGCTATTGGCAGACAAGCTGAACTGTTGTCACATGGGCCAGAGCATCCTGGAGATACTTCATCAACAAAGCCAATTGTCTCTCAGTGCACTTACTGCTGCACCACTGTCATGGTTACAGGAGAGAGCTGGAGGCAGGCGCTTGTGGTGCTGGCTGGATCACAGCGAGGCACAAGGGCTCTGCAGAGCAGTGGTCCTGGGACCGCAGCATGCCCCTGCCACGAGTCAGGAGACCACCAGAAATGAAAGATTACGCAACGTAATTGGATAAGGTACTGCAGACATCCACAAAATGTCACACTGTCAAAATACTGAAATGCTGGCAAATAGTACTAGATATTAATGCATCACCACAGCAACACATGGCTTAGAGAGGCATTTTAACTGGCATTCTGTGTGCTGCGTGTGTTTGAGGCTCAGAAGGTACCACAGTGACTACCGGAATCACTCCTTTGATCCTCTAATTAGGCAATTAAGATAATTTAAGATAATTAACTGCTACTACATTTTTGCCTAAGTAGAAAAGGCAGTGGACACCACAAGTGTCTGCCAGGCTCAAGAATCAAACTATGCATTAAAGCTCTAACACATACAAACCCACACAGGCACAAATGCACAGCAGCACTACTGGGGACTTTCCCAAACATGTGAGAGGAATCCTCAACAGAAAAGCAAGCAAGCAACTGAAAAGAAAAACAAATAAACAAAAAAACCCAACCAACAAACCTCCAAAACTTGCAGTAGTAATTCTTTCCTCTCTATCAACCAGTTTCCCTCAGTTTCTGAACTTCTCTATGTTATTCAGAAATAGCTTACAAAATCCCTTACTTTGGTAAAAACGTAACAGTCAAGCTATCATCAAATGCTAATCAGTGCTCTTCTTCAATAAACTTAACAAATTATTTACAGGGTAAAAACTATATAGAGTCTGTTGTAATATACAGGCTTTTTCCTCATGTTAAAAATTATGAGTTTTTAACAGTTCAGACAATAAATACAAATAGGTGTATCTTTCTTTCTAGAGAGAAAAGGTGGCTGAAAAAGGGAAAGGATGAAAGTGGGAGAAAGATGAGGTGAATGCATCTAAAACAAAACAACTGGGCTACACAGAAGGGTAAAAACTAAGATTAAAAACATTTGCATTTCTATTTGTTTGCTTGCTGATAGTATTTTTAATGATGCCTGCTTTAAAGCAGAAACTTTAAGTCAACTGTCAATTAACACTTACGCAGACAAGTTCAGATACTATGCACTGATGATTAACCTGCCTTTGCAAACCAGCAGTTCCAGCTGAATGCAAGTGGCACCAAAACAGAGACCATTCCCAAGCTGCAAAACGCTTTGCATCTCAGCATGCATTGAACGGTGCATCTCACTTTGTATAATGCAAGGACTAATTAATGTTTCCTACCTTTGATGGTCTCCTTTTGCAAAAGCTAATGCTGATTTATATAGTTGTATCTTTTCAAACAGTTTTCTTTCTTCTCTGTTGAAGGGACAAAACTTGCATAGAGGGCAGTTTCTAACCGAAGATAGTACTGCCTCTCGGATGCTTTTGCTGCTCTGACAGCCTTCACGAGGCTGCCCAAGCTACAGGGAACCCTTCGCTCCTACAGACAGAGCCGCTTTTATTGCATGTTTCAGTATTAATGCCTATGTAATAAGCTGCTCAAGTACCTTTCACACATCAGTAGGTTTTGTTGTTAATGAAACAGCAGGGTAACAGACCTTTCAGAATGAACCATTCTTCCATTCTGCAGGCAGAAATTTGTACTCCCTGCTGTACAGAATTAGTCTCGTCTCTCTGCTATACTGAGACTTTTGTAAAGGGAAAGACAATTGATTTACAAAGTAGATCTGGCTGCAAACAAAAGCAGCTCAACCCCAGGGCAAAGCAAAAAACAAACTACAAAAAATAAGATTCATGATTTAATTAATAAGTCATTGAGGTATAAGTGGCATTTAATTGACATATAAATAATTGACATTTCTAGTCTGATTCCTGCCTAGTGCGTACTGCATTTATTCCCTTATTTCAACATAATACATGGCTGTAATTAATAGATTCTAAAAACATATATTGATTATGTTTTTCTAGACATTTACACACACATGTAAATCAGTAAAACGTTAACCCTTTCTTCCTCCACATAAACTGAGTGCCATGCTGCCATGTGAGGATGTCAGACACTAAACACAAAGATGGGTCCAACTGCTCTAAGTGATAGAGGTCTTTTCACCAGCACTTGTAAGATACTTTTACATCCCAGTCACGTAGCCGGAAATCATGGGACAGCTGTAGACAAAAGTCAAGTGCTGAAAATACCTGTCAGAGCTTACAGAAGCATTTGGGTTGCATGTAAATAAGCCCCCAGAGGCATTTCCAAATGTCGTTCTAAAACTTCCAATGTGCTTCACTGTCAACTTTTATTCACGTGAAATTAAAAACAGCAGCTAGCAGTGATGGAGATTCAGCTTGTCCATCAGCTACTAGTGCAGCTGGCAGTTGCTGGATGTTATAAGGCAGCTCAGCTTGGCCATCACTGGGATGCAGTTGCCTAGCCAAGCAATCACGGCCCCCTTCACAGCCTATATTGTGTTTGCCATCAAAACATTCCCAGGAGGCTATTTTTGGATATGGAGACTTCCTCTAACAATGTAGGAAACCACCAGCTGACACAGCAGATGAAGAGAAAACCTCCCGAGTAATAAGCCCGCTATGGGCTGTCAATGTTAACAAAGTCACAGGCAAAAAGAATCACATCAGTGTGAGATACACCAAGGAAAGTCTTTCTGCAGAAATAGTGGAAGGGGTTATTATCACTGCACAAGGCAATTGTGAGGCATTGTCTGGAGTACAATCTTAATCCATGCTGAGAGACAGTGGTTCCAGTTAGGTACTGACGGTGGAAAGGTCCACTGGCACCATCAGAAAAGCCTGGGGTTGACATATGAGCAGAGGAGAACTTGGTTCATTCAGTTTTGCAAAATAAAAGTTGAAAGGAACTAACACTGGTCTCTATAAATTCTCCTTAGAGTTCATCAATTAAAGGGGAGAAAATAACAGGCTTCCAAACCTCTGCACAGCCTGCTGTGTGGGAAGAACCAGGAGGCAGGCAACACATCTCTGCCTCCTCCAAGCACAGCACAGCTAGAAGACTAGATTAAAAATGAGGAAATAAACAGAAAGTATTTCCTTGATTGAAAGGAGTTCACATCAGGCACTGAATTACCATGAGAAATACAGTATATTAAAAATAAAGGTAATTACACTTATTTTGTTTATTTCTATGAGATTTTAACTAATAAATAACTGTGATAGAAAAAAGAGGAAAAATATTTTTAACATTAAATGCAGAGAAATAGATTGCAACACAACAAAAGGGAAATGGCCGGTTATAAAAATCAATGGCTTGTTATTTTAAAATGTGTTTACTCTCTCTGTTATTGTATCTTCTTAACTATTTGCAGCATTAGCAACAGAGATATAGTATAAGCACTGAAATAAACCTTTTTCTCCCTAAGGGTTTTTAGTTACTGCATTTTAAGTCAAACTATTAAAGTAAACTCCAGTGACCCCTTGGTCCCCACTTAAGCTGGCAGGTTGATCAATACAACGGTCACGGACAAAACAGAGCAATTTCTAGGAGAGGACTGATACTGCATTTAAGAGTGCTCTGTATGCTTCCCAAGCAAGGCAAACCTTGCCCATAAACGCACTTGTGGGCAGTTTTTTTTGTAAAAACAACAGCAAAACTGTTGCTTCTAAAAGTAACAGAAGAATTTATCATCTCCATAAATGAACTACTCAGCCCCTTTCATAGCTTTTCCAGTACAAGTTCCCTGGGAGACTGAGGGCAAGCCAAGGTGGATTGGAGGGGAAGAGAGAAACAAGAAAGGAACTATAAACAAAGTTATCCTGTGTTTAAGCTCATTTACTAGATGGAATGAATCTGGCCCTCAAAAAATGGGCTGAAAGAAGAATTTAAGTAACTAAATCATCATTGTATTTGGCTGACAACCTACGAAAACAACCATACTTTTATAACTTATCAGTAACTCACACTAGTTGACTCTCCCTTCCTCTCTGCTGAATAAACACTTAAAACGACCAAGTGTTGGAAAGGGAGACAATATTATAATTTCTGGGCACAGAATAATTGTGGAAGCAGCTGTCCTTCTGACATTATCACAGAAATCAGAGACGGAAAAAATCCTATTAGGTCACAGAGTCCCTCCCTTTGTCATTGCAGGACTGTTCCCTATCGTAGATTTTCCAGTGCTTTGTCCAATCTTGTTACAAGACTTCCTAAGTGACAGCTTCCAGCAGGTCCCTTGGGAGACTATTCCTCTGCCTAATAAGTACTGCTGTCAAGAATGCTCCCCACTTTAATAGCCATTTGCCCTATTATTTCTGTGTACTCCACATAATATTCAAGATGGTTAAAAGAAATACTGACATTTTGAAAAAAATGTTTCCAGATTCCAGACAATTCCACAAAAAACCACATCCTACTATGAAAACCAGCCATGGCTACTTTGTATTTTTTTCTGTCCTCCTGACCAGGAGATATAAAACATATTAACTAGCCTGCTGGTGACAAACACACGTCAAGTTCTATACCAATACCAGACAAAGGGAAGAGATCAGCCCCAATTCCAAGCCTTGCGAACAAGTCCATCTGTTGCAGACAAACAACAAATGACTTAAGCACGTTAGCTACGGATGCAGGCTCTGCATTCTTTCAAATTGGTTGCTCAGGCCATGACTTTTTGTCTCCCTTCCTAATGAAATGAGGTATGTGAAATCACCTCCTCATCCGGCTGCTCTCCATGGTCAATGCTGTTTTAAGTGATTCCTTACAGAGTTCCAAAGGCTCATGGAAATCACAGGCTGATCACCATGGAAGAAGGCTCCTAATGTGCGTCACATCTTGTAAACAGGCAGTGGGAATGTAAAGAAATACATATCTTGAGATATGTCATGGGAAAACAGAGTGGATGAGAGCAAGTATTTTGGGAGATGTCACGAGGAACAGGACCTTTTGTGATAGCAGAATGCCAGGATATACCACATACGCCTGTATTAAAAGCTTCATTAGTTTCGTTGCACACAAACAAAAAAATCCTATAAAAAAAAAAGTTTACAGACCATAAAATGTCCAGGTCATTCTAACAAGTCTTCAGACATTGCATATCATTTTAACTCTTCAAATCCATTGCCTGCTTCATACTGATTTCATCCTATCTTTCCTGTTTCACAGTATCATTATCTGACACTTCTGTGCCTTGTCAAAGTCCTTTCTCCTCATCCTTTCTTTAAAAAAAAGGTTTCAGAATCTGCCATCAGTATTTTTAACAGTTAAATGCCACAGACCAATCAAAGTATCTCCCAGCCTGAACCAGTACCAAAGTCAGCCGAGAATCAGCGCTACAGTGCTGTCACCAGAGCAACACCGGGGAGGGGTGAGGAGAGGGACACACCCACACACTAACCAAAAACATCACCCAGAACTACAATGACATATGTAATCAGTTGTGGTAGAATTCCTACCACAGGTTTAAAGAATTAACTTTTCTCAAGTTTGTTACAGTCTATCTACAATAAAAACAAGGAACGCTTCTCCTGTTCAGTACAATCTCACCAAGCAGTCAGAAGAAACAACTACAGCCACAGCTGCTCACAGGTCCCACACATCCAACTCAGTACTGTTACTATGCAGAACTTTTTTTTTTCCTTTTTATCATCCACAGAGACAGTAAGGTCCCAGCTCTTAAACACATCACATCTATTGTTTAACCATATTGTGGGTAAAATATTACCAAATAAAAAGAGTATTTTTTCACAGATATTTCAAGGCAAGAACCAGGACAGAAAAACACAACATTGTGAAGCCAAGAGTCAGTACATAAACTGAAGCTTCTGTTCTTCTCCCATCTCAGTATTTATCACTCCTTGTAAACTGCTATGAGCACACCTCAAATTTGCTGTAGCTTTCTTCTCTCTGCACTCATCCCTCTCTCTACCTTCACTTTCAAAGCTCACTTCCTCTTACTACCTTTCATTCAGTGTCTTTTGTTTTGCCTCTCCCACTTGAGACAATCATCTGCAAAAAGTGAGAAATTTGTCTTTATACTCTTATTAGAAGTTTGTTTTCTGTCTGTAAAAACTTTTGAAAATGGAAGAGCCTCCCAAGCCTAACCCAAGTACCATATCATCCCATCTAATATGGATTTTCATCCAGTATGGACACTTTCTCCTCAGTTCCTTCCCAGCTATAACTGTCCATCACTTGAATAATTAAGTCTTTGTACAAGTCCTAGCAGATCTTTCTCTGGTGACTTCTCCAGAAGTCTTTCTCTTGAGACTTCTCCAGGCTTTCTTAACTGATGAAGAGAAAGGAGTGAACTGAGCACCCTGGAGAACTTCTTCCTAACTCTAGTACTGTTAAGACTTCACAAGATACAGAGAAAAGCAGAAAGAAAAAGTGCACAATCAAAGACATTGATAACATAACAATACACTTAGATCCAAGGATAAACTATATTCAGATCAAAGCAATATATTCATTTCTGACCCTGGGTCAGTCACATGGAAATTTCCGCATAATCTGTAAACAAGCACCTACATTAGACAACCTCCTGCTTCTTAGAACAACAACCTAAAAGAAATCCCTACAACATAGCTCCTTTCTGGATGCAAAAATACACTTCAAATTATTCATCTTACTTTTCAACAGCTTCATTCTATCTTTGGGGAACATAAAACAGAATTGAAAAGCAGAAATTACAAATGAATTTCGTGCAAGTATTAAAATGTGCCTGATAACACATTCATTTATTACTTCTGCTGCCTGAACATTGTCCAGTACCACAAATATCCATTTAGGGAGTCTGTGTATTATCAAATCATTAATAGCAGAAACAACAACAACAAAACCAAACAATTATAGAAGATTCTGGTATTTCATAAACTTAACATTAAGCTTCTGCATTAACGCTCATTTGTGAGCACAGGACTACACCCAAAAGAGTAAGTCTTTGTACACTTTGAGGTGTTCTTGAATGACAGTTTCTCCTTACCTCAAGCACTCTTCCCGTGATATACTTTTCACAATTGTCACATCTGATACCAAACTTTGCATGATAGTCTGTTTCGCAGTATGGAACACCATCCCTAGGGAAGAACAACAGGCCATACAGAAATTACTTTATGTAGGCTTACAGTTTACCAGGAGATAATATATCTAAAATTTGTTAATTCTTCAACACTTCATAGGGTATTAATGGACTTTCCTGCCTCCCAAATACTTGTACGTACTAATTTTGTAAAGCAGTGAACAGGTAATGAACTATTTTGGCCCTTTAGAGTCTACCATGATCCAACTTTCCTGCTTTTTGCTGAATTCAGCCATTGCCTCTCTCCTTGCAACAATATTTGGTCTCTGAAACTCTCACACCATCTGTTTGTTATCTATTAATGTCTTCCACGTGTTTTCTCCTCTTTGGAAAAAATAGCTATTTCTACATATTATTCTTTCCCTCTTTACTTGCCATCTAATTCATCCCCTGTATGTATCATCTCATACATATATTATCTAATCTTTTATCTGAGACTGAACAGAGTAATTTCTCAACTGTCTTGTCTGTAAACCAAGTTTTGATTAACATTTAAGTTTACTGACATTCTTGATGGGACTTGCTTAAAGACTGGCATGGAGTAACCATCTTGGGAACCTGGTCCATAAAAGCCAGCTATGACTATGAGAATTCAGCTGGAGCAGCAGAAGAGATCTTGCAGTGTGTTCATGCATGATGTGACCAGCTATTTCACCTCCAAAAGTGTATTAAGATAATGTACAACTTAAAGATATGAAGAACAAAACCCAGAGTCAGAGTGTCTAAAACATCAGAACCAGAACACTTGGATTAGTGCTCTGAAAAGAACCTGTTAATTTTACATTTTACAGTTTTATGAAGTTTTACACGTAGACCATTAAAGTGATGAATGAAAACAAACTGCTCTAAAAGAAACTGCAGACTCTTCTCCTGTTTCAAAGTGCAAGTTAAATATGTTTAGTTTGTTATGCTAAAACAGCCCAGCATCAGACAGATTTATTTGCAGAGGCATAATTTTATCAGACATTTCCCTGGAGAAGCATAGAAATTAATTTTATAGCATGTAAGTTGGACTGCTTAGAGACTAACCTATAAGTTACCACAATAATTAATTGAATTAATTGAAGCCAGGATGTTTCTTCTCATGAGTTATTTTGTTTGGCACTTAGCTTTTTTAAAAAGAGGATTTCACAATAACTACATCTTTACAATTTATGGGGGCTTTATTATTAAATAACAGGCAAAAAAAGGACTGTACCAATATGCAGCAGAGCAGCACAACTTTTAGATAATGCAAAACCTTATTTGAGAATACCCTTTTTATAAATATTGTTTCTCCAGTGCAAGCTGTGAAATTAAATGTTATACTTGTGTTAATCTAAATCTAAAGAATTGTTGAAAGTCAGTGGGACACGGGCTATGAAACTCCATCATCTCTGGGCATTGGTGATTGAGTTACTTTGTTGTTTAAGAAAATTTCAACATATCAACACACTTCTCTGAAGCAGAAATTAATCCCAGGTGCCTTGGCCAGTGAAAGCTCTGTATCTCACCAGCCTGATGAGAGTGTTGACATGGGACTTGGTCTGTGTGCGTGCTTTGTGCTGTTTCTCAGTGCTGTCATCACGTTCAGTCCAAATTTGACAGCACAAGAGTCTGGAGCAGCAGAAAAGCATGGTATGTACGTCCCTAATGAACTCCTGATGAACATTTCTGCTTACGTAAAACACATGGAAAGGACATTATCTGCTTCTTCACATTACAGCACTGCCCAGAGCAAAAGCATAGATGACTAAGGGAGTACCTATGGGGCTTTGAAATGTACTCCTCCCCTTGACTTTCTAGGGCACAGATGCTTTGTCAAGTACCATTCCTGGTAAATGGACAACTTTAAATTCTACTTTTCTTTATTTCATTTTTTCTGCTTTTAATACAATTTAGATAATAATTTAGACAACAGTCTCTAATCTCTCCAAACATACATAAACAAAACCTAAAGGATACACAGTGATAAACAAATTATTTGGCATTAAAAGAATGATGAAAACAGGTGAAAGTGCTCCTCAACTTACTTGCTGATGTACTCTGCATTCAGTAGCTTCCCACACGTATTGCACTTAAAACAGCCCAAATGCCAATGTTTGTCCAAGGCAACCAAGGACTGCCCATTTTTTATTTCTGAACCACAACCCCCACAATCTGCAAGAGAAAAATCCAATATGAGTGAATCACACACTTTAAGTGGTCATGCAAAAGTGCTGGTTACTGCAGTACAAGGATCCATCGGTGTCCTAGTAACAGCTCACGTGGGCTCTAACACTCGCTCCTGGCTGCTCACTGATGGATGACAAGTGTTGCTGCCCTAATAATGCCCTGACATTGCTAGAAGACATGAATCATTCAAAGAAAAAAAGCTCATGACTTAGGTTTCCTAGAGACTTGGGCTTTATTTTAATTCATTTATACTGTATTTAAAACGTGAAATGTTGATGATCAATTTTTCAAGCATTGTAAATCAATGCAGTAAAATAAATAAAAAATACTTAGATTAAAAAAAAATAGTTGACTCTTTATATTACACTTTGCCTATCGCTCTAGAAGCTTTACTTATCATTTCAAAATTCTTTTAGCAAGCATTAAAAAATCCAAGCTGAAATTCTGATATGAAATTTCCTGTAACCAGGAAAAACACACCATTAGTTAAGAAGCATTACAAATTCCTAGGAATAATGAAATTTCAATATGTAAAAGTGATGGCCAGTTACATATTTATTATTTATAGAAATTCACTTATATAAGGCTCCCCAGAAAAAGTAATTGAGAACACGATTCTTGGGGGGCTTGGTTTCCTTTTTTTTGGAACAATGGACACATTTGACTGAACTAGTAAAATCCACATCTACACTCAGTTTCCACACAAACAGTCCACCAGTAAGTGCCCTTTTAGAGATACCAATAGACATGGGATTTTGATCTGGTTCTCTATATCCTAAATAACCCTTTAAGAGACTACAAGGTCCATCTTTCATTCATTCTTCACTCTGCAGATTTCCTGCCTATGTATAGTTTTCTTACTAAATGTTAAAATAGAATATGTGGAAAAACAGGGATGAGTACCAGTGATAAACTGATTCTAGTATTGATATCTCAGTAATCCTTTTAATCCTCCACATGACATCTTCCATCTGATGTGAAAAAAAACCACAATGCTTCCAGAAATTTTTCAGGTATACAAAAAATTTTCTAGAGAAAAGACAAACCCTGAAAGACAATCATTTAGAGATGCCAGAAGAGAAAAAAAACCCAACCCAAAACACAACTATGTCTTGCATGGAAGAGAAAGATACAAAAAAGCATTAAAAAAGATTTATCTAGTTATTAAGAAAGAACTCCAAACCTAGGATCTCATTAAAACATTTGAACAGTCCTCTTAAAAACTTTCTGATTTAAGATTCTATTTAGTTGGTTACATGACCCTAATGAGACACTGTAAGTGCAATTGTGAAATTTTCACTTCTGAGCGCACAACAATAAAGGATAGTTTGTATTTTCCTTTAGTGGATTTGGAATGGATTAAGAGAACAATAATGTGTCTAATGTTACCCTGTAGAGCACCAATATGTGTGCACCACAAATCAGGACATTTGAGTTTTGCTAATAAAAAAGAACATTTGGGGATGTGCCTGGATTTAGCCCCTGCAGTATTCTGCAGTATCTATTGTTTAACTGCAATCAGAAATTTGTTTGTGATCTCTCCTGCACTAGGGATTCATCTGGTAATCTAATTTAATCTCATTGGTTGAGGGTTTATTTCATAAACTGAATAAAACACCATGTGCTCAGATGTCATTCACCTTTCATCTGGTTTAAGCTTGGGTGGGCAGAAATGCAGTATTTATCGAGCTACTTTTTTATTCCCAACTGCTGTTAAATTCCAGATAATTACAAACAAATATTGTGGTTGCTATGCCAACAGTGCCTACTGATGTAATGTTATTTTCTTCCCATCTTGGAAGCAGCATCCTTTGGTGACTCAACTAATTTCAACCAATAACTCTGCAGAACGCATCAATTTGCTGCTACGTGTTGATATTCTTCCCTGAATACTCTTTCAACTGCCACAAGAGGTTTTCAGAGATAGTGTTTTATAAAATGAAACAAACCAGGTACATAGGTACTTATACAATAATAAAAAAATTCAAAGATTCAGGCAAAAATCTGACATTCTTCATTTCTTCCAATTGGAACACATAAAAGAGGTCAGAACCAAAATGGGAGGATGAAAATAGAAGGATGGTCAGAGGGGGTAGTGATGTTGGGATCTCAGTGAGTCCCAAGAGATGTCCTGAAAGCATTACTGAGATAAATAGGCTGATGAACAGGACACACAGTACGTATCAGGAAGTTCTGACACAGGAACAAAACCAATGTAACAGTGGGTCAATGTACTAATTATTTCTTGAATAAGCTTGCTCGAAAGTCATATGGTTTTATGCACTACTAAAAATAATTGTTTGTTTAAAACATTAAGGTCTTTTGCAAGAAAGCTGTTGTTAAAACAAGGAGATACACCATTCACTGCTTTATGTAATACATAGCATAGCTACAGCCAGACATTTTGGATTTTCAGTTCTCCAGTTCAACCAGGACGTCTCTGACCGTGCTTGTTTATTCCTGAAATACTGGTTCTAGCCTAAGGATTAGGTGCTTGGAAAACAACTGGTATTACATATCGCTCTTTCACATATTACATATTATCTGAATGTTTCCCCAATTCTTTATTATCTTTTTAGATATTTCACTAACTTTCTGTGTACTGTCACTTGGAAAGACTTCATCCATTTCTAGTGAGATTTAAAGCAGACATGTATTTGAGGTTTAAATATATATGATTGAGATTTAATTCGAGGAAAGGCTAAACCTTCATTTTCCAAGGTCAGGTTTTGCCACAAAGATTTGCTTCCAGTGCTGTTTCCTTCAGAGGCAAGTGGTTTGCTGAGGTTTGCAGGTACTGGTGTGCTGGGGAGACTCGGTGCAGTGACACGAGAGAGCTGGGGAAACGCCGTGCAAGAAAAACTCTCCATGGTGTGTGTGTGAGTACAGAGAAAGAGAATGCAAATACATTAAAGGATTCTGTATCACAGATAATCAAATGAACTTGTTCTGACAGTAGTTAACCAGGCAAATAATGTTCATTAAAGTCAAAGGCACTTTTCCCATATGACAAGGAGACAAACAGATGAAAGGCCATTAAAGTATGCATTTGCAAGTGCAGTCAGCAACGATGGCTAAGGATGATCCACCTCTTGAATAAGTGACAAGAGAAAGCAGCTAACAGAAGGGGTGATCCCCTCCCCAAAAGAGAATGGCATTAGGAAGAGAAAATCAGCAGAGCATCTCTCACTGCATTCACACAGCAGCTTTTGCTGAGAAGGTGTAGAGAGGAGATGGTGAAAACCTCTGAAGAGAAATGTGGGGGAAAAAAGAAAACAGAACAAAAAGTGAGAGATTTCTCCCAGAAGTGGGCTTGATTTTTTATAGTAAGATGAGCAATCCATGGCGCCTTTCCTCAGTCATGCTGAATCCAGCTTGATGTGATAATCAATAAAAGTATTTCTGTCTCTGCTGTTTAATTATGTAAAGGTGGTTGATTCTTAAAGCACTTCATGAGCTAAACAGCAAAGCAAAGAGTTCAAAGCAACACCACCACTCTATGATCTAATGCAAAAAAAAAGTTGGTGTGAAAAGACCACATTTCTTTGTAGTGTTTGTATCTTCTGCTAGTACACAATAGTACTCAGGTCAAGGCGAATGTCCTCCAGTCAGATTTCATGCATTTAAATCTTTCTTATGTACTAACCAGCCATGAAGTCCTGCCAGTGTATGTTCTGGAACACTTACAAATTATTAAATCTCACATCAGATTTTATTGTAGCCAGACTTGGACTAAATCATCAAAAATATTAACATCTGTATTATGTTTTTCTCCAAATAATTTGTTTTAGTTCAGTTTTAAGCATTTTTTTTGTTTTGAGAGATTCTATGTATTGTTAATCCTATAATGACACCATCTGTGTTCCTTTTTAACATCAGACTTTCTCAGAAAACCACCATATACCTTTCCACGTATTCAGACTACACTGTATTTCACAACACCTCTTACGCAGCACAGTGGTAGAAGTTCCAGCTACAGAAATTGGTTTAAAATCCTGTTCTTTAAACCTGGGCAGACTAAGTACTGACTGAAAAGAGCAGAAATCTCTACTTACTCCGCAGGTTCTGTACAGGGAAAGAGCCAGTGCTGCTGGAAGGGGGCAGGGAACATTTCTGGCAGATGCACTCCTTCCCGTTAAAAGTTACTCGGTCACCCGCAGGGAAAGGCAACCTACAACAGTGGAAACAAAAGGAAACCAGTTACAGTCCCGTGTCTTCATTGAAATTAAGTATCTTTCCATTAAAGAGCTGATTATTACTCTGGCTTCTTTTTCTCTGCTTACTCAGTTCTAATTCACGGTTTTCCAGCCACATGGAGGCTAAAGTATCAAACAGACAATTGCAAATTCAGATTCTACAGCTTCTTAGGGAAAAAAAAAAAAATCTCTAATGATACAAAAGCACAATGAGCACTCAAGACCAAATCCTTGTATATCTAAGAAACGCAATATCAGCCAGGGTTGATCACTAACAGGACCAGTTACAGAACGAAAATAAAACTGGCATTACAGGGAGCAAGTACAGGCAAATGTGGCTTCTCTTATGTTGTTAAAATGCTACACAAGAGTGATGACTTTTATACATTAAAAAAACAGCACTTGTCCTCCCCGCTTTTACCATATCAAGGTCCTTCCCTTAATCCATGTGCTCCGAAAGCAAATGCTGGTGAACACTCAAAGGAGAAAACATATGCCATTTATAAAACCCACAGTGTCTACATTACTTGTTTGCCCTACTCAACAACAGCCCTCCTTACACTTAATTACATCCTTCCTTTTTATTAATGTCCTTAAAACAAAAAGCTTTCCATCATGAGCTTTCTTGTTTGGGCACAGAAACTGCTGAGGTTTTTTCTCTGAGGGGACCAGATGGACAAATCACTTCATATGCAGCGAAGGATGGTGAGGATTTAGAAACACATTTCACTCCACCCAAAGCTCATGTCCAACTAAATCCCAAGCAAGCTATCAAAATATGGCTTAAGTGGGGCACAAACATAACACAGACCTTCTGCCTCATGGTGAGTTCTGTCTGATCAGATTATTTCATTAGCATTTCATTAAAACTCTGCATGGCATTTCCCCACAAATGCTATCAAATTCATACCAATTGAGAGGTTGTCTTCACTACAAAAGCTGTACAGATACTTCTTCCTAAACTTCAACATTATTTTTCTCCCTAAACCATCTAAGAGTGGCTTATTCTACATTTCAATTGCATTTAAAAGAAATTTTTTATTAAGCAGAGAGAGAACAAACCCAATGCTGTCCTTTTTTTCTATATAATGTTACTGAAATCTATTTGAAACCAGCTAAATAAGCGTTCAGCTCTGCCATCTATTTTGGACCATTGGCAATAATTTAAAAATTGTAAGGATACATGGAGTTTAAATATTATAATATTTTTGGATATCTGATAATGAATTCTGATTTTCACCTTTTTTTCCCCTCTGCTAATGACTTTATACTGCAAATACTTGCAAACTCCTCCTTTACCTCAAGTCAAAGAAAAATATTTTATGGAAATAGACTTTAAAATTGTTTTGATCTTTGACACAACTAAATGCTCCATCTATGAATCTGGCACAAACAGGCCCAGTGTCATGTTAGGTGGCCTAAATTTCCACCCATTTAGGAGAGGATTTTATACCATGAATTTTAACCAATAACCTAATCAGAAGACAACACTGTCTCTAGTGTGACAGACGGGATGTGATGGAGCCACAGTCTAGTGAGCAAGTCTCCTGTCTTGCAGCAATCCAGCAGCAGCAAGCTCACGTGCTATGTACAGAAAAAATAATTATTTTTAGTCATAACTGTTGTTTGTAACAGACTTTTTATACTTCTTTAAGTCAGAGAAACTTCTAATATGTGGAATAATAAAAGGGTTTCATGAACATCACAAAAAAGTTGAGTTTCAAAAGGACCTCTGAAGCTCATCTGGTCCAACCCAAAATTTATTCAAATGAACATATATACATTTGAATAAAAATGTGGTACATTTCCATATAGACAATATAAATTAATGTCTAATTACCAAAAACTCTAAAAAATGTAGTAATATAATTCAAATGCTGTCCTAGTTTTGTACTGCCAATATGAAAGAAACCATTTAATCATGTTTTCATTTTAACAAAATACTACAGAATGAAGTCTACAACTTAGCACTATTAATTGACACGGAAAGACACAAGCCAAGGCACATCAACTGTTCCAGAACTGAGACAAAAACTTGTAACTGATCTTCTACATGTTTTCAAGAAGACATCTCATCTTGATTTACAGATACCCATAGACTTATTATAAGCACTGATAATCTGCTCCAAATTAAACTCCCACAAATACAGTAACCTGCTCCACACAACTGCACTCACTGCCACACAGCTACTCCGGCATCTTTCATTCTTATGCACAATATCCTGGGCAGGATATTACCTTCAACTATGTTTTGCCAGAGTCTCTAAGGAGACCAAGACTGGGACTCAGCTAATGACCCAGCTGGGCTCTCATGAGATGTCTCGGTAAAAGAGAAGGCTTTGCACCATTAATAATCCCAGGGATGGTGATGTACTGGGAGCTGTGAGCAATTCACTGCTCTAAAGAATGACCATGACTACTGAGCAGTCTTGTATCTGGTATATTAGGAGCAGTAGTCAGAGGTGAGGTTAATATATCTTATTGACTCAGTGATATACCTAAGAAAGATCCAGCTGAACCTCCAGCTGAACAGAGAAGCGCATCATAAACAGATGCACCAAGCAGCAAGCAAACTAGAAGCAGGGACTGACCACTTAGAACTGGCTCATCTACATTAAGCAATTAGACAACCTAAAAAGAAATAAGTTAAAACCATTCTGGAAGAATAGAATAACTGACCTCCTACGGCATAAAGACAGAATCAGGTAGATGACTTCTACAAACATGCCAAAGCTCACAGGCATCAGCATGTCAAAGAGTTTCCATAGAGGGCAGGGCATGTGGGGGCTTTCCTAGCCCATAAATGCATCATACTTGGTTTATTTTCTAAGAGTTTAGTATCTAATCACAGCGCCTTACCATTCCAATGGGATAGGAACATAATTCTTTTTTGTTTTCCAAATCTGCAAGATACCTTGCTCTACAAAAAAACCTGAGAAATCTTCCTTGGAAAGGAAGAACAGTCAAAGCTACAAACTGACATCTCCACCCCTCACAGGTCTTCTAAACCCATAATAAGTCTCAGAGTTTGCTTCACTGTCTGGTTCTCTGGGAATCCAGAACTCATATCCAACACATTTGTCAGTATTTCTGTAACAGCTGACCTCTCCCTTTCACAAGCAGCTCTGCTTGAGAATTTCAACACTAGTACGAGTGAAGGCACAACAGAAGGTGGTAACAGTCAATTAACAAGGTTTCAGTTTCTGAGCTCTTTAACTTGTAAGCAGGACTATATATAGAATTTTAGGTTAAGAGCAGTATATTCGCCTTCAAATACAATGATATCTCACCACCAGTTGCCTACTGAACATTGCTAGGTATTGCTGAAACCAGGACAGGGTTTTAATTAGCTACTAATCCTTTAATAAATATTCAGTGAGATTTTCACAGTTGGATAATCTATTTTTAAAATGAGAATTAAGAGCACCTTTAAAGCAGCTCTCTGAAATGGCTTGCAGAATTTTAATACATCTATGATTAATTTCACAATGAATTTTGTTTTATCAACCTGCCTACAATATTTGTAAACCCAGAAAAAAACTGGAGGTCATCAACAAAATTTTATTGGAAAACATCAAATTATCATCAGCCTAATCTAGGGTTAACTGTGTGCTGACACCGAAAAGTCAGGTCCTGGTCTTGTCCTTTTCTGCACCATGTCTCAATCTATGCAGCTGTGGGCAAGTCATTCAAGCTTTCTGGAACAAAAGAAAATATTCAGTTTTTTTCAGAGCAGACAGATGTCCTTCTATTCTTTAAACTGTCATCTGACTCTGTGGCTGAACAGTCAACTAAATTTGATATACAAAAATTACAGAAGCATATACTGTCAGGGTTGTGAGGAGAGCAAAGCTATTAATTTCAGCAGCTGACTGAAGTTACACTAGGTCAGGTGTAATGTCAGACTGCAACCTAAGGACCAGTAGGATCAAATTCTGCTCTAACTTGTACCTGGTACAATCACATCCCTCAAGGTTGCTCCATAGGGGCGAATTCAATCCAGTGGGTTAAAACTGATAATACAAAGTGGATATTATGTGCTATTTACTGTGTACATGAATTTCAACCTGAGCAAATTCTAAGTCCTCTAACTAGGAAAGAACGACCCCATATACCAGCACACCACAAGGGTTAATCAGCTGAAAAGCATAAAAAGATGCCACATGGACACCATGCTGGACATGAGTGTCTATGCAGTAAAGAAGGCCAACCACATCCTGAGATGCATTAGTGTAGTCATCAGGTCAAGGGATGTGATCTCCCCTTCTGTTCCTCATTTAAGCGACTGCAAAGGGCACCATCTTGGGCTCCTCAGGACAAGATTTACTGGAGGGAGATGAGGGAAGGTGGCCAGGTCCGGAGCTGCAGCACGGGACCCATGGGCAGGGGCTGCAGGAGATGTCCCTGTGCAGCCTTAAAATGCTCAGGGTAGATCTTACTGCTATCTAAAACTACCCGATGATGTGCATATGAAATTGAAGCCATGCTCTTCTCAAAGGCACAGAGTGAAAGGACCAGAGGCAGCAGACAATCTGGAACATGGGAAACATCAACATAATACGAGATAAAAAAATTGAGCTTGTTCAATGCTGGAATACACTGCTCAGAGGCTGTTGGATCTCCATCATTAGAAATCTATTAAATGAATGCCATCAGCAGCCTGCTCAAACTGGACTTGCTTTAAGCCAGGGGCTGGACCACAGGACCCTCACAGACCCCTCCCACCTGGCATTACTCTAGGGCTATAGGTATGCTCCATACAGAATCACAGAATCCTGGAGTCATTAAGGTTAGAAAAGACCTCCAAGAACATCGAGTCCAATCTTTGACCAAGTACCACCATGTCCACTAAACCATGTTACATAGTGCCATGTTTACTTGGTTTTTTATGCTTCCAGGGATGGTGACTCCACCACTTCCCTGGGCAACCTGGTTCAATGCTTAACCATGCTCTCACTGAAGAAACCTTTCCTAATATCCAACCTGAACCTCCCTTAAAGACATTTCCTCTTGTCCTATCTCTAGTTGCCTGGGAGAAGAGGCTGACTCCCACCTCACTATGACCTCCTTTCAGGTAATCGTAGAGCAATAGGTCTCCCCTGAGCCGTCTTTTCTCCAGACTAAATAACTCCGATACCCTCAGCCACTCCTCATAGGACTTATATTCCAGAACCTTCCCCTGAAGAGCAACAGACCCTAAACCTGAAGAGCACAACACACATCATCACTCCTTTGCTCATGAAGAACCATATATTGATAAATATATTTGGATTAGGATCAAAATGCCAAGAACACTCAGTCTGGTTTCAAAATCTTGGTCTCAACATCCAGATGGAGAAGACCACTTCATGAGATGCCTTAAGAAGCACCTGGTACTGCTTAAGTGGGAAACAAAACCTTTCCAAATTCAGCATCCCTAAAAAAAGTGAGCAATTGAAAAGGTTTAGCATATTCAAAAAGTCTGACATCATTGCTATGTTTAAGAATGAACTGAATTTGAACTTCTAATTTTCAGTATTATGCTAGTTTCCTAAGGCATGCCTACACAAAAGATCTCAGCTTTTTTCTAGAAATAGCAGTGTTATATGCAAGACTACAAAATCCTTTGTTGAAAAAAAAAACTTGCCTGGTGACAGCAAATTACCTTCTTGAAGATAATATATAAATTTGTTGAGAGAGGTTTTAGACCTGGGTTTGGCACACAATCCCTTGAAGAGTATATGTGGCTGCCTCTTGCCACTCCACACACTATTAACCTCTACATGGCACATATGCAGCTTCTGTCAATCTGCTGTTTCAAGAGAAAACTTTCTGAACTCAGAAAAACATACAACTTAGGTAGCCATATTTTGTAAAGCCAACATGAACCTGTTCCCTTATTGACCTGGGACGTATGTGCTAATCTATTCACCGGAGACAAGAGGCAAGTTGTCCTTCTCTCTTTACCATTCACATGTCACAATTTTTTTCAACTTTTAACTATAAGAACATTGAAATCAAACAGAAAACTATTATATGCACTCCTCCAACTGTGTGCATACCTCCTCCTCCCCCAACTTTACTAATTATATTAACCCATAAAACCAAACTCCAGTTCTTTGATATTCAGTGCACACACAGCTCATCAGTAACACTGAAATCACAGTCTACGTATATTACATTATACAGACCATACATATGCTTAATAAATCTATATAACTTATTAACACACTAAGATGTCTCCTGAAAATTCCTCTTGCAGAAGTATTATCATAGATATGACAACCCATTTCTCTTTGAAAGACTCAGTGCCCTGCCCCTTCCCATCCTGCATGAGAGCCACACTGCCCAGTCTCTGACAGCGATATTAGAAGTATGTGCAGAATTTTAATAAATCTCAGCTTCTACTGATACAGCCAGTCTCACTTTTATCCTTCTATTTCACTTTTACAAACACGTGAAGCTTTTGGAGACAATGTCTTTGGCAACCCTCTGGAGGACACAGCCCCTTCCAATTAATGAAGCTGTAAGAGTAAGATTGCTCACCCACTTCCTAGGAATTCACTGTAAGTATTTAATCTGCAACAGTTTTCAAGCTATGTTGTTATTCTTTCACTCATTCCTAGTTTTAGGCATTATCATCGAAAACCAGAACAGTTTCACTAGACTATGAACAGCAATGGAAGAAGAACGGATTTATGCCAGCAGAGCAAACATGCAATTAAAACCTGATTTTTTTTTAAGAGCCACCTGGTCAACACAAGATAGAGAGAAACAAACAAATAGGATGGCACATTAAACCGTACTTTTAATCGTTTTTCTCTGAATACCAATTAATTTTTTTTCAGATTTTGACTTGTGGAAGCCCTGGGCAATAGCATCTGACACCCGAGGGATGCCCTGAGTTTCTGACACACCAGCTTTTTCACAGAGTAGGGCAGCAGTTTATGAATGCAGTGCAGAGGGTTCCAGGGAATACAGCTCTTCTCTGTAACACTGGGCCATGTGGCATGCAACAGTAGTAATATCAGGAGCTCCAGGTGACAAGTGGGCTTGGATTATGGACTTTTTCCCACTGCTCCAGCTAGCTAGATTTTCTCACTGATGCTACCATCTGAAGTAATATACGCTTCCCACTTGTTTCTATTCAAATCTTGTCTTCTCTGAAAATAAGGAAAAAAGGAGTTGCTACTGTCAGTGGTTTACTATTCAATGTAAAAACAGTTTAAAAGTGTTACTTTAGCAGCTACAGATATATAGGTTGTAGAAGTGCTCATTTAAAGCATTTAACGAGCCTGAAACATTCTGGAGACGTGTTATGAGTGTAAAGTGCTTTCTGCTCCCAGTGTTTTCATGCTGAAGATGGTAAGAGCCTGGGTTGGTTTCCATGAGAGCAGGATCAGCCCCACCGGCAGGCAGTCACCACCTCTCAAGTCCACACCACTCTGGAAATTTGGTTTCTAACACAGCACCCACATTAAGTCCGGCTATAAAAGGCAGTGTCAGAAGCATCATGAGCCAACTGCTTCAGATGCTGTGCTTTGGCCCAGTACTTCAGGCTTCTGCCCATGTATAAGAAAGGAGGACACAAATGGTTCTCATGACTCTTCCCACCCAAGGAAATGACACAGTAGAGGGCTTTACAATCCTGTGCTCAAAATCAAACAGCTCTAATTGTCTTTCCTTTTAATATCACTGGTTTTTTAAAACACGTTCTTTCTTTGCTTAAACCACATGCATTTATATTCTGCTCACCTTATTTTTACTGAGGACATCACTCAATAAAATAAATGCTGATGATATTTAGATAGGACACTCTTTCCCATAAAAAACCCATAAGTTAAGTCTGGCTTGCAATGACCCAGGTAACTGAAGCAGTGTTGATTTAAAGCATATAAACAGATGACAGGATTCTTCTGTTGCTCTGCACGACAAATCAGTGTTACAACCCCCCTGGGAGACACTAATTGAATCCTGCTAGTCAGCAGGGCATTAGCTGGCTCTGATGAAGACAATATGAATTTGTGCGTCCTTCTCAGGAAAGCAACAGAAGCAAATCTGTGTCTCTCTACTGAAGTTTTCAATAGTAATAATTAGAAACAGTGAAATAGTATTTAATACAACTATTTAGTTATACAGAACATTATGCAACAATATATTGTATTAGGAACTTCAGTTTTAAAAGCTTCACCACACATGATATTTGTAGCATCATAGTACTGCAACTGAGCTCACCTGAATTCTTAAGATACTTAAAAATAAATAGCTTAGTAATCAAGAAAGTTATTCCAAACTTCCAGGAAGATGAGACAAATTGTACCACCAAGCTCCAAACCATCAGCTGAAGGGCTGATAAATACATCAGGAGTTAGTGTATCCAACAGCCTGACTGGAAGCAGTTAGGTACCAAGCTACTAAGTACAGTAACACACCGGTACATAATTTATGCCTGAATACTAAACCCTAAGGGTGTGGCTCCTGATACAAGTGCATTTAGCAGGAAAAATGGAATCAGCCAGTTTTTTGATTCCTCTTAAACGAAGAGGTCTCTTGCTTTACAGAAGGTACTAATGCTAAGAATAACGGTACCAAGACTTAGCTGTGCTTATGTGTAGAAGAGCTATAATACTGCCAAGGCTGCAGGCCAAGAGCACTTGCAGTCAGATCTCACTCATGAGATCCATTTGAAATATTTTTTCCTCCTGTTAAAAAAAGAAAAATAAAAAAAAATATTTTAGTCTTTTCTGTTACCTTTGCTCTTCATGTTCATTTAAAGTATCCAAAAGGAAAAAATGTCTTATTAAACACAGCAAAACTTGGCCAGAATTTAATATAATAAAGGTTTGTCAATCTCAAGAGTCTTCCCCTTAGCATGGCTATTTAATTGTTCCTGCAATTGCTTTATTAAATCAAGATCCTGCCATGAGCGACAGCTGTTCTGGAATTTGAAGTCCTGCTTCTGCGTCAGCACGGGACGACATCTGAGCTCGGCAGCCCCACAGGCTGCACAGGTTTGGATGGCAGACAGCCACAGTGACATGGACACGCTGTTTTTGGACTGCACAGTCACCTGCATGAGGCACCAGAACACAGATATGGCGCATCAGTGCCTCGTTGGGCTTTCCCTTTGAAAATGGGGTACTTGTCTTGTACTGCTAAAGGCTTAAATTTAGCCAGAAAAATTACTGCAGCATTTCCATTTGCTCCTAAATCCTATAACAGTGCATTTCCTGAAGGTTTAGTGGACTTCAGGCTTCTTGCCAAAGTCTTCAATAGATTTGTTTGTGTTATTTCCACACAAGAGGATTACGATGCAGGTCAAATGGACATCAGTCGCTTGTACTGCTGAGTCTGGGATCTGTGTGGGAAATGATCCCCCTGAACTACACTGGGGTTTAGTGGGGAAAAAGCTCATATGCTGTGTCACTTGTCACGTTCACGGCTAATGGAGATCCTTAGTGAAATCCAACACGTTTTCCGGAGCCCAGGACCTTTCTGTCCTATTTTAAATGGCTCTTGAAGTTCCTGGGAAGAAGCACTGTGAAACTTCAGTTTAAATCTATTAACACAGTACCCAGCTGGCTCACTGAAGACAGCACTGGCATTGGAATCCTTTGTAACTTCAGTCAACAAATGACGAAACAGCAGACACCAGAAAAATAAGGCAACATTTGGGACAAAAGGTCTGACGGTAGAGGCAGTGGCGTTTTCACAGTACTCTGAAAACCTCAGACACAAGATACAACAAAGCAGAAAAAAACATTTGGAAAAAAGGGAGGCACTCAAAGTTTGAAGATTTGGGGTTTTTTAAATTCTGCAATTTTTAAAGAAGTGGATAACAGAAAGGAGAACTTTTTTTATTTCCCCAACTGCAGGCTATAGGTTTGAATGTCTGGCATCACTCTTCCAAAATCTAGTTTTTAAATGAAACACAACTTCATGTAGAAAACATACCTGCAGACAGCACACACAAAACAGTCTGGGTGATAGGTTTTGCCCAGTGCTGAGACCACTTCTCCCTCAATGAATTGATCACAACTGAAGCACCGTGTGCCATAGAGTCTCTGGTAGTCCAAAGTACAGATGTAGTCTCCCTGTCTCACAAAAAATCCTCCTTGAGCCAGGTCACATCCACAAGCTGCAGAAAGAGAAAAGGCAGACTCAGAGGGCTGAAAAAGCAAAGCTCATGATCTAAGACGACTCTGATTTTTCACCTATGTTCTGTATGGTTCCTCGTGGAGTATTTAAGCACTTCAACAAACGGGCTTATGATCACAGAACAGCTATGTATCTGAAAAACACTACTTTTACAATAAATTACATCAGTCATGTATTTTGTACACTAATAGTCTGGATTTATTTGATGTAAAAATATTAACTTCAGTGCAGTGGCTGCAAGTACAAAGTTAATGTCCATAGGAGTTGAGTTCAGGGTTACCATATACAACACCCAACATATTTAATAGGTTAAAGGAAATCCATAAAGGATATAAACCTTCAAAATCTAAAGCTCCAGTGTTACAAAGAAACTTCTCTGACAGATTACAGGTGTCTGATATTCTTCCTGGACACAAAAGTGGTTAAAACACTGCTCTCCAAACACGGGGTCTGATGCACATGGCAACTGCTATAATCTTCCACAAAGGTTACAAGATTCCTTTTTTAAAATCTGATCTTATATTTACCTGATAAATATCACTCACCAAGCACGAACTGGAGGCACCTCCAGAACCATCTCCTCCTGGCAAAAGCAGAGTTTTAATCCTACCTGTCAATTTCTATTTTTTAAGGTAAATCTGTAGGAAAGGGTTAATGTTGATTAACCTAAGGCTTGTAAGACTATTCAGGGGCTTTCTCTGTTGCAACAAGGATGGAGCCAGGCTGGTATTTTGAGAACATTTTCGAGAATATTTTAAGATAGGAAAGGAGAGATACAATGGTCTAGTGAAGTCATATAGCAGTAGACAGCAGAGACGTAGATGATCCTCATCCATATTGACCAGAATCCTTAAAAACAGACTTGATTTGATTTATAAAGGAGAACTGGACTTCAAAATGGTGATTCTCCTGCTGTGCTGACTACTGCTTTGCTCCATGTCACAGCATCATACTTGTTACTATATACTTCTGCTTCTGGGAATGTTCATATAGGAATGTGTTTCCATCAGCAAATGATGCTTCTAGTCCAACAATGCTGAACAGAACTGTGGCACTGTCACTACTCACATACAGCACGCAGAAGAAGAGTGGGAATGTTGCTTGTCAAATTTGGGTTGCATGTACAAAACACTGCGGTGTTGCTCAATGCCTTGGTCCCAAAATAGCAGAAGTATCCACACTTCTAAAGCTGAAGACTGAGATTTCTGCTTAGGTACCTGAGAGTCCACAGGCACTTTGGTTTTTAAATGTAAAGTCTGCCAACTCCCACTAAAGCCTGTTTGCAATGTCAGAATCAGTCATCTTGTACCTAAACTATGAGAAATGAGTCCAGCAGGAATGCTCAAGGCACAAAATAACACACAGAGCACAGAAACCCCACAAAAGCACAGGATCCTGAACGTTCATTCAAAAACATACAATCACCCACCTCTTTTTTATTATCTTTCTTAACCATAGTACAGGAGGGCTGGGCTCAAGGCCCTCTTTAAACCCTGAGTGGTCATTTAAGTTGTCATCATTCTCCCTGTAGATGGCCTCAATCACTAGGTGACAGAAAACAAAAATCATACTGAAACTCTATTAGTGCTTGGTCAAGAACTGAAGAAGTATGGGTTAATTAATCTTTCTTCTAAGTCAAAACAATTCCAATTATATTGCACATGCTATGGACAACAACTATGGATTAGATGATTTATCTTGCATTACATAGCTCATGTCCTTTATCTCACGGGCTTTACATATTTGCTTTAACATTTTTATTTCTCATCCTTGTTCAAATTTTTGCTAAGGACGTGCTTTTAAACAGACTTTTCAAAAACCCAACATGACTTGCTGAATATCATGAGTTTCTTTCTGCCTATATATTTCACCCAGGTACATACTGGTGGGACTGAAGCACAGATCAGCTATGGATTTAAGATGATGCTGAACTGCCTCCTGAGCTGATACTAATGATACCCTAGAGTAGTTTCAAATTATATCAGACAGTGTTTAAACTTGCAGAGTAGATCATAAGAGAAAAGGTAAAGGACATAATTGGTTTCCTGAGGTGAGAAAGGCGGGGTTATGTCCCTACATATGTGTCTTTATGCCCGTAGTGGCACATCTTACTGCAGTGCATCTGAACAAAGGCACCAAGAACTGCTGTGAGCAACAAGGCCGGCACTGATCAACACATTTTGGTCTGCATCACCCCACAGAGGCTTGGAGCTAGGCTTCCATTACACAAGGAAGATGAGTTGAAAGCCTACCCACAAATTATCTGCCACTGCTCTGTTGTGCACTTTTGCCACTGTTCACCAGCCAAAATAGCTGTAAGCATAAGCAAATCTATATGTTTTTACTCTGATGTAGGTCCTAAATGGAAGCCAGGCAGGCTCTGTCTCACTGCTGCTAACAAGGCCCTCGTGCAGTGCTTGGGATGGGGGGGATCACCAACAGTTCTGCCACTGGCAGTTGGTGACACTTTGTCTCCCCCTGAAGATATTTGCTTTTCTCTGTGCTGTCACTAAGGTTACAACTACTCCAAAGTTGTGTATTGCTCCAAAGCAGTTTGCTCTAATGCACTTAATCCTGCCTTCTCAAGAAACCCTGCAGTGAAACTCTTCACCCAGATACAGAAAAACAAGTTATTGGGACTTCAAAATAAAAGCTGAGTTTGGCATCCTCTCATCAGGCCCCTGTCTGAATCACCACCCCTTCAGCCTCCCTATATGCAAAGGGTGGCTGAATTCAGTACAGAAGAACACAAATTCCTCCATATTAATTTGAACAGCAGAATCTTAAAATACTAGGATGGATATGCTTGGAAGGGACCTTAAAGGTCGTCTAGTTCCAAACCCTCTATAACGGGGAGGGACACCTTCACTAGACTAGAAGATTTTAGCTGAAGCAACTTCATGTGAGCCATATTACAGAAAAAAAAAATTTCTTTTTAAATGAAAACAGACTTTTAATGCAAAGACATAAGGTATACTGTAAAATATTTCTTCAAGGAAAAAACGCTGGGATGCAAAGATATGAAATGGGCATAGCCATCACACAAGTTTTTATCTGCACCAGTGATATAAATTTTGATACAGGTTTTCAGTGTTTTAGCATTCCAAAAGGTTTCAAAAATAATTTGTATCTAACCTTGATGCCACCTTTGACCCCCCTAATCTCAATTCTTGTAAATGGCCATTAGTTCCAGACTGTCCTCCAAACTGATTAACTGTAAGCAAAACTTCTAAAAAAGAGAGTCCATTAATGCAGTTTTTGGCTCAGAAAACTGAGCATGGTGGGCTTTTGGCAATTTTTTTCCATTTTGTTTTGGCACATAACAAAGACCAAGTATGTGACAGTTCTCAGAGATGTCACCCTCTGCAAAGTCTTCATATTTATTCACGAATGAAGGAAAATCTAGCTCCTAAGTGAAACTGGAGCACAGGAGGGAGCCTTCATGGTTATACTTTCCCTCTTACTCACTGACTCTGCATGATGGGGGTAAGTCACAGCTTTTGCACAATCCATACACTCCTCCCCTGCTCTTCACACATTATTCCACCAGCAGCCGTAGCTCCAGTCACAAACCCTTGTGTGCTTCTGGACTTTTTGAACCATCTGATACAATTTAACTTGACACCCAGCTGACCAGAGAAGAACACAGGGGCTATAACTAAATACTGGCTTTGATATTAAAATAGTCACAGTTCAAGGCTGAGAAGAGTAGCTCTGAAAAGAGACCCACTAACCATCCCTCGGGTGAGATGCTGTGCCCTTTGCCTGCAGAGACACTGCCCATCTGAGATGATCCTGCACACCTGCAGAGAGACAAGGAACCAGGGAAAAGAAAGCTGGAGGAAGTCTAGGGAAAGCATTTGAAAGCAACTACCAGATCTTACTCTCCTAGGATAGGAAATCAGCATTATGTCACAGATCCACTCCTACCCAGCACTTGTCATCCAAAATGAGTATCTGTAGGGTTAGGGTTATTTATAACCTGGAAACAGTTTTCAACAATTTCTGGTGTTCATCTTGGTGAAACAAGAAAAGCACTTCAAACATAGCACTTATGGTAATGAAGAGACTAACGGAGTAACTCAGCTGCTTGTCCTGGTATTGCCCTAGCATTCCAAAAGATTTCAATGCCTTATCCTGAACAGTTACAAGCTTTAGGAGTAGTTTTTAAGTACTGAATAAATACATGTTTGTCTCTTCTTATGGCATTTAGCATCAATACAATACCTGGATGTGCTATGGGACTTGAGGTGGATGATATCCACAGTATTTTTGAGGAGGGTATCTAAGCATGACTTCTCTGACAATGGGATAATTCCACTCTTCAAGATGGTTTGTAGTTATCTGATACCAAAAGTCTTCATACATAAATCTGAGGTGTTCCTCTACTGGTTTAGAAACAGATTGCTTTTATCCCCAGCACAGGGATAGACATGTTACAGACATGTTATTGTCTGTAACAGCACCTGAAGCATCGTCATTTACGCAGCATGATTTTACAATCAATCTAACTCCATAATTCTAAGTCCATTACTGGTGGATGAAAAGCTGGACGTGAGCCAGCAATGTGCATTTGCATCCCAGAAGGCCAACTGTATCCTAGGCTATGTCAAAAGCAGTGTGGCCAGCAGATCAAGGGAGATGATTCTGCCCCTCTGCTCTTGTGAGACCCCACCCGGAGTGCTGTGTCCAGCTCTGGGGCCCCCAAATATGAAGGACACAGACCTGTTGGAGCAGGTCCAGAGGAGGATCACAAAGATGCTCAGAGGGCTGGAGCACCTCTCCTATTAAAACAGGCTGAGTTGGGGTTGTTTAGCCTGCAGAAAAAGGGGCTCTGGGGAGACCTTGCAGCAGCCTTTCAGTGCACAAAACGGGCCTACAGGAAGGATGGGGACAAACTATTTTCAGCAGGGCTTGTTAAAATAGGACGAGGTGTAATGGTTTTAAAATAAAAGAGGGACAATTTAGACAGGATATATTGAAGAAAATTTTTCAGTGAGGGTGGTGAAACACTGGAACAGGTTGTCCAGAGAGGAGGTAGCTGCCCCATCTCTGGAAACATTTAAGATCGGGTTTGATCCTCAAGCAACCTGATCTAGTTGAAGATGTTTCTGCTTATTGCAGGGGCCTTGGACTAGATGACCTTTAAATGTTTCTTCAAACCCAAACTATTCTGTGATTCCGTGAAAATAAATAGTAGCAAATCAATGAATCAATGCGTGTTGCTATTCCACTATTGTCTGCCACCAGTAGCTGCATGTACTGTACAAACTGCACCGTACAAATATAAAATGCATCTATGTGCTAGCTAATGAGCCTGCTGAAAGCACATTAATCTTTTGGCTGTGTGCTGGGCCTAAAAATCAGCTGTGTCCAGAGGATGCAATGCTCAGAGTGCTGCTGTACACTACTCAGGCTGTAGCAGCAGTGTGCACTGGTGGTCTTCTCATCCAAACGGTGCTGTTTCAGCCTGCCAGACAATCAGGCAAGTTGCTTATCTGCATCTGCAGGTATGGGGCCTATACTTCTCCTTCCCATTTGCGGCCTGATGTAAGCAACCAAGTGTGAATCTAACCAACAGAGGAAAGAGAGGCAAAGACCCTAAAAATAAAAAAAAGAGGAACAAAGACCCATTCATAACAGTGTTACAGAGAAAACAACAAAAAGACCTCTACTTGCTCAGAGCTAAATAAAAGTTGTGTTTGTCAGCACTGTGGCTTTATGTCCATTTCTGGTATTTTCATAATTTCATGAGATGGGTGCCAGTGGCTGACTAAGATCCCAGGAATGACACGTAGTATGCTGCTGATATTATTCTCTTTTGGCAGTTAAATTTTATAGCTTCATGCACCATTGATGAAGTTTGGGAGCCTGTTCTCCAAAAGCCCATGATTATCTGCAGTACATTTCTCTTGGCCACTATGCCTGTCAGAAGGAACAGCAACCACCTGGGAAACTTCCACTTCTACAGCTTTGACTTAAGTTCCAGCTGAACTGCAGTTAATCTAAGCAGCAGCCTAAGCTTGCTTCCAGAAGGTGACTGGGACTGTGATGCTCCTGTTCTATGGTCTGGTGTGGTAGGTCCAGATAAGCTTTTCACAAAGCTTTCGGGCAAGTCTTTCCCAGCTTGAGTTTGCTGGCCATGCAAAATCTGAATGGGAATATCATCCCAATCACTCTCTTTGTCAATTCACACCTTCTGTCTATAGATGAGGCGGAAATAAGATGGAAGGATCCTTGCCATGGTATATAAACAATGTAATCCAATCACTTTTCCTAGGCAGGAGTGACCATATCTAAAGTCTTTCTGAATAGATGTCTGGAAAGTCAAGAATACTCAAGCCTGTCAGTCACTAGCAGTGTATTAGCAATAATATCTGAAATATCTATAATCTCAAGGACTTGAATGCCACCTCATTTTGTTCCTATCCAGGGCAAACAAAAGAATCAAGCAGTCTCACAAAGATCTTGGACAGACCTGCTGGCCCCTTCCCCAGTTCCCAACTAGGAAATGTAGAAAGGCAGACAGGTCTGACAGGAGAAGGAACAACTTTCTGGAGCAGCTCTTATGAGACTGACAAAACATTAGAGACTCAGGTGTACTAATTAAAATGAAGGAGAGCTTGGGGAGTTTCCCATGCACTATGTAACTTTATTCCTATAATAAGTGGGAACTACACACTGAGAAATTTTTGCATTAGAAAGTGTATTTCTCTCTTCCATTTTCCTTCTGGAAAGCAGAGTTTCTCAATAGCTAAATGACAGTGTTACTGAGCGAGATCGTCACAGCATTATGTATGTGGCTGTTAAAATCTAAGACAATAATCCTAAGGAAAAGTGGAAAAATTGTCTCTTTTATACTGATTTCTTGTTTTAAGGACTCAATCTAGTTATTTAAAATTTATAAGAATGCTAAATAGATTTAAGAAACAGAATAATGTGCTTTTATCCATTTTCAACCTAATAGAGTCTTAAGCATTTATGATAAAATACTGCTGTCATTTGTCAGACTAATTAAAACAGGGTTTTTTTTAAACAAAAAACCCCCAACAAAACAAAAACACAGCAACAAAACCAACACAACCAAAAACCCTCAACACTAAATATTTTCTGATTTTTTTTTTCAGTGCTTTGGGCGCCTGTTACAGGTTTGCAAATTAAGTGCCTGCTCTGACTATGCACGGATATGGCAGATGGTCTCGTGTTAATGAGTTGCAGAAAGTGGGAGGTGGAATAACACCACTGTGGCAGTGATGAATTTTATGCAATAATTCTCTCTGGGTCTCCACACAGGCATCGCATCACCTCAGTGCACTGAAACGCCCAGTAGCTACTCCAGTGTGGTGGCTGAATCTCCGCTGTGTCCTCATGTGGAAAAGCATGGCCTAGACAGGGAGTCCCCTGCATAAAGGCATCCTTGCACTGATTTTTTTGTGGGGGAGAAAAGTCTTACCCCAAGATGAGAACTTGAGTAATTAAAAAAAATTACAGGCTTTTCTAATGACAATAAGAATTCTGTGACATTATCTAATGAGATTAGGCTGAGATTAGGTACGCTCAAAACTTCTTTATATGAATAGCGTCGTTCCTGACTGCAAAGTTGATGTTACCATCCCAAACTCTATGTCAGGCCTAATTTTTAAACGTATTCAGTTTTGTGGTGGTTCTACTTTGATTTCGATCAGGATGAGTTTTACTACTCTCCATTTATTTGGTGCCTTCGTTTAAATCCACCTCAGCATTCCCAGCCCAGTTAAGCACCGCTCCAAGGTACCTCTCTCTTCCCAGTGAGGAACCAGCCCCCTGCAATGCAAACATCTTCTGCACATGGCTGTATCTGCAGTTTGAATAGTCCCTCAAAATTCCAGCAATTCCTTCTTGGAAAATCTTATTCATGCTTTTAATGAGCACTTAGCTTTTTAGTATAACTTCTCAATCTATGGACTGGAAGGATGCAAATAAGGAGAAAATTGAGGCAATGAAGAGACTAATGAAAAATACAAATAAGTAAGAAAATAAAGCAGGAGTATTATGTAATATCCTAAGTATAAAGACAAGAGTAAACACATATAGGTTACATCTAAACCCTGAAAACTTGGTCTATTTAAATGAAATATATCCAGTTGGAAAACAAAAATAACAGAAGTTTGGCTTCCTGGGAGAGACAGTTAGACACCCTTCATCAAAATTTTTATTAAGATATTCCTTTAACAATAATCATAACCGTGATTCCTCCTCTATCCTTTTCACCATGCTTTACTAATATAATATATTCCTTAAATTCATAAAAGATAGTCTTAAAAAAAGATTAATCAGAATCTGGATGAAATATATGCCATGAAATAAAGCTTTTTGTAAAGTGCTGATGTGATAGTATATGGCCAGGACATGAGGGGCTGCAGGAAATTTCTCAAAGAATGCAAAGAAAGGTTGCAATAAGAACACGATTACAACAAAAGAAAAATTAACCAATACTTTGTTATTGTGAGAGTTTACTAACTGACCAAATTTTTTTCACGCTTTAATTACTGAGTTGCTTTTAGAAGGTTAGTGATTAATTATTTTTAAAGTTCAGGTTTTAAAATCTCTAAACTACAACACTGAACCATTTGTTGCCACAATGAACTACTTTTTCACCAGCAAAACTGACCATTATCATCATCACCATCATCATTGCAGTGAAATAAAAATAATAAGCTAGTGTGACTGCTAAAACCTACCAGACCCCCCAAGCTTGATTCGGGGAGCATTGCATCAGGAGCATTGTTTTTTATACTCAGTTAATGTGATCTGCAATTGCAAACTCCTGAATGACTCGGGAATCACCAGACACGTTGCTGAGAGTGCCTGATGAATAAGAGCCATTGCACTAATCCCCAGTGCCCAAGATAGCCGAAATGCCATCAACTGCTACCCCTGGACAAAATCTGGGACTCGGAAATCTTACTAGTGAGCTTCCCGCAAATGACTCCTGTTCCGAAATGTGAAACCCTGTAGCTATGTTCAAATGCGAGTCCCTCAGATTACTCAGTGTAGCTTTGAACATATTTATATCCTAGCAGATGCACCTCATCTAACAAGTAAATCACTCCTATTACCAACTTACTTGACATTCTTAATATTTGCACCAAATATTCTGTCTAAGCCGTTCCCTTTAATATGGCTGCCTATATGAGATGCATTCCTGACCTGACATACACCCTCAGAATGAACTAGACAACACAAAATTTCTAATTTGATAGTATGAGTCATCAATATTTTATCACCTTTAGAAATTTTCCTTGATGCTTTCACTGTAGTGGTAACAAATAACAAAAGAATTTACAAACACGGGAACCAAAGCCCTTGAAGTCTGATTAATCTTTGTCTTATTATACCAAAGGCATCTGCTTCTATTATAACAGTCCTTTTATAAAACCTAATTATAATGGCAGATATTTTAAAGTAAAGATAAAGTAAAAATTTTAAGTGAGGCTAGATGGCACATTCCCGATAGCCTTTTATTAGGAGATTAGATGTGCATCTAAACAAGAAATAATATATACAAATAGATATGAGTGCAAACCTTACTAATGCCTATTTACCTCCCTAAGCCCTCTTAAACTTTGATACTGAGCAAAACTAGCATATGCTCCCACTACTGCTATTCAATTTTTTAATCTGAATGTGTGTCTTAATCTTGAACGATAAGAAAAAAGAGTTCTTCACCTCTTAAAACTTTTCTTAGAATTGTTTAGAATCATTATCATCTGGGGAATGTAAGAAGAACTGGATGGGAATGAAAGAGGAACTGACTGGGAATTAGTGACTTTATACTAACCTTCATTGGTTATATAATTAAATTTCATTTCAATTTCAATCTATGTACTTGCTGTTAGCATTCTGAATTCACAGTCCCCATAAGAAAGGTTGCCCAGAGAAGCTGTGGATGCCTTATCCTTGTTGGTGTTCAAGACCAGGCTGGATGGGGCTTTGAGCAACCTGGTCTAGTGGAACGTGTCCCTTCCCATGGCACAGGTATTGGAACCAGGTGACCTTTAATGTCCTTTCCAACCAAAACCACCCTATGATTCTATGAATAATCAGACAGCAGTATGGCTAAATTCAAAACTATCTTTCTACTCCCCCAGAAAGGAAACAGTTAAATGTATATGACTCCCTGAAATCTAATAAGTTATCCAACACTATCACAGAAACAGTTTCACATTTCACACATATTCAAAAAGGTGTGACTTCTTCCAGTGTAATATTATCTGTAGTGATGAAGTCATTCAAACAGACCTTAACTACTTCTAGACACCTCTCCAGACATGGTCATTTGTCATTTTTATTCACGGGCTCTTTGTCATTTTGTATTCTCCATCATTGTACAACTGTAAATTCTGTGACAGGGAACATAATTTTCTGCAGTTTTACAAATATCTAATGTTTTCTGATGCAGGCTACAAGATGATTTAATACAGAGGCAGTCAACCAAGCAGGCAGGCAGCTTAGCAGGGCAATGCAGCAGCCCACACATGGGATTATCTGTCCTGGGGCTGTCCTGCAGCTGCACTGGATGCTGGGCACGAAGCCTCTTTCCAGATGCTATCTTTGGTGGATGAGGTGAGACAGGACAAGTTGCATTGCTGAGAAGTATCAGAATAAAGGCACTGCAGGGAGGAAACAACTGTAAGATAAATATATTCCCAGAATCATAACCCTGCCCATGCACAGCAGGGGTCATGGCACAAACCTCTCCTCCAAGGCTGAAAGCACATAAGTGGTTAATTTATCAGAACTGAATACCATTTTGTTGCTAAATCCTAACACATGAACTATAGTTTTTCATCATGAGAAACCCAAATCACACTTGCCTAACTTGATTTTTTTCCTTTTATGTTAGCTAATGAAATGTATGTTCTGTTCCTAAGCTCTTCTCATGCAACAACATGGTAAACCCACACTAGAAAGTAACTCATGCTTTTTAAGTAGCAAAAAACCCCAGAAACAAAACAAAAACAGATACCAGAAGAATGTCAGAAAATTGATGGAAACCCTTGAAATGTGATAAAAGATGGTATTTAAATAATGAGGGGAAAACCCAAAACAAACGATGTGTGGAAACTTAACACTTAGAAAAATGATCAGTAAGGAGGAGTCTAAGTACTCCAAGAGTCCTGACACCAAGAGGCAGTTTAACCACGCATCTCTGACACTATCTCCTGTGCCAGCTGAGAGACTGATGGGTGGCTGACAGATGCTACTCTGCTTCTTCCTCGTTAACATAGTGATTTTTTTCTCATTTTATCCAAGATCTGTCTGAAACAAACAAATTCCTCCTTATCTCTTACAGACAGGTAGGACAATTCAGCTTCTACAGTGCAATCATCATCTTCTTCTGCATGGGGGTGTGGAAGAAAACCTCTGCACTGCCTAAATTTGGGATCAGTGAATAGTTTCAGAATTTGCATGATGCATTTGCTGGTGACTTGGCATCATCTAAATGGAGATGGCCTATGAAATGAAAAATTGGATGTATAATTCTGTCTTGTTCCTTCCGTAGGACTCATTTTTGCTCATAGCAGATCTGTATAAAAAGGGAGGCTTCCATTTCATCAACATAATAATATGAAGCACATACAATACATTACTGAGACTTCATGTAGGAGACAAGACTTCAGAATAACAAATTAGCTGCTCTTTTCCTGAGTTAGGTCTGAAAACTAATTTGATAATAAAATTTGCCATAAGAACAGGTGGCTTTAAAACAGCTTAAAAGATATAGGTACAGGCTGTGTTCTGGTTCAAATACCAAGCTGGTTCTGAATAGGTGACCAAAATATTTTTGCTGTTTAGGACAGTGCCCTATGCTTATTTTGCTTGCTGTGCAATTTTGAAAACAACAGAATTACTGAGCTATCTAACTCATTAAAGATTGACTGAGGTATTGATATACTTAATCCCATGGGATTTTTAACAATATCAGTGTAGCTGACAGACAAAGACAGTTTTCTCTCTGATAATTTCCTCTAAATAGGAATGGAAATAGTCACAGTGACACAGCTCGAACCAGAGCCACGCTCATGTTTCTAGGCTGAGCTACAAGGATTAGTAACTGTCATTTGAAGTAGTTCTTAACAGTGGAGTAAGCAGGTTGTTCTGTAAACATCACTCAGCATTTAGTGATTTGTACATTCAAAACAAATTAGATCTTTGCAACTTCCAGACAATCTTACAAACAACCAAGTGTCTACAGAAGGGGTGTCATATCAGTTGGTTCCCTCTTCCTGTGACCATCCTTCTCCCATTCACAATGTGACAATATTAGATCACCAAGTACCTGCCTGGAGCAAACCAAGTAGTTCCCCCACATAAATGGGAAAGCACAGAGCATCACACTGGGAATCAGCCACCACAGCCAAACACAAGAGAGCCCGGACAGATGTGGCCATGGCCCACTCTATGGCATGCATTAGAGAGCTGGGCAAGGGATAACTTCAGAGTTTCTTTGTAAATGTTGTTTCCTAGGTCTGCACCAGTTTTCACTACCAGTTCTCCCAATCTTTTCTTCTTCTTCAGGTGCAAGTTCATAGTAAACTCCATGAATTTATATCCATTTAAAACATACTCCAATTTTATGATTTACGATGTTTATAATCTTACAGTAAGCAGAGTGTTTACAGTAAATCCTTTCAGACATGGACTGGGTTGTAAAATATGTTTGTGAAGTTTCCAGGACCATTACGTCACACACCATTGCTAATGCCCTACTCACAGATGCAGCAGCCACAAACACTTACCTTTGCAAACAAAGCACTTAATGTGGAAATATTTGTTCTGAACTCTCAAAACTTCTCCTTTGCATGGGTTTCCACAGGTATTGCAGAGAATTGCAGTACTTGATGGCTTCTCCAGTTGGCTATGTACAGCCTGTGGTTGTGAAACTGCAGGAGAAAACAAAAGGTAGAGCATTTTAAAGATTATCAGGTGCATCTTCTGTAAGACCTACATATAATGACAATTAACACCTGGGACAAAACAAGTCAAGCAAATAAAACAGTTTCAACTTCTGGGGTTCGCCAGCGCAAGAGTCAAGGTCTGCTACAGGAGATGAGCCAAGCCTTTAATTTCATAACCTTCAAAGGTTCTGCTTGCAAACATTTGAATCATAAATCAGAATTGCTGACAGAGGAAAAAGTTCACATGATCAAGTCCTGGAAGCCTCCACTTGAATTTCAGAAAAAACTGCTTTGTCATATTTTCTGTTCATGAAGTCAAAGACCATAGATAAAAGCTATTGTTTTTATCCAAAATATCCTTAATGAGTTTTAGGAACTCTTACACCATGAGCACTCTTACACCATACGCAATCTTTAAAGTTCAAGGTAATTGCCTTTTTCACTGACTTGAGGACAGAAAGATACTCCTGTTGATATTTTGAGTTCCTGCTTCTGAAACACTGGCATCTCTGTAAACACTGCCTATCAATAAAGAAAGGTTGCTCTCATTTTGTAAGAAATCCATGATTTCAAGAGATTAGGTTTATCTAGGTTGGCAAAATATTAAGTGAATTAAAAATTTGCTGCCATCTTGTGATGTAAATTAGATATTGCATTTATTTGGCTGTTGATAACACAATATAAGTTGGCATCCCAAAATATTATGTGGAAAAGGTGAGATACGGCCTTATTCTTGCAATGCTACTGCAGTACTTGCATTAATTTTTTATCACAGTGTATTTAGGAGTCAAGACAGAAAATATCAAGGGAGTTTATTATAGAGGGGCTATAACTGAACAGATTTGGCTTTCTTCCTGCGTGAAGAACTAATAACAGGAAAATACATAAAGCAAATGACATATTATAAAGCAAATTACATATTTAATGACACATTTCTTCTGTAATGTAGCATGCTTATTCCAAGGTTAGATTGCTTATTTCAAAGTGATTAAATTTGTTTAAATTTCAGCTTAAATATAAACTTACCAACCAACCCATCAAGAGGGAGCAACCAGTCATAGGCCAATACACTGAGTATGACCAGGAATCAGAGAAGTTTCCCTTCAGGGTTTAGTCAAGGGATAATGCTATTGCTGTGCTACCCTTTTACCAACATCCAAAAAAAATATAAAAATTGGGAAGTAACTTTTTTTGTATGAGACTGCTGCAAAACAACTAATAAATTTATAAGAGGCCAGATTAAACTCAGACTGGCCATTGCCTTTAGTTTCTATTCCTGTTGTAATATCAGAGTTGCTGTTTTGGAAAAAAAAAAAAAAAGGCTTCTGAAAGGAAAAAAAAGAGGGAAAAAAATCTGCCCAAAATTGATTTTCATAAAAATATCTACTACCAACAAAGCATAATGTCTGTACCTTCAGCATAGGTAAGGGTGATACAGAGAAGCAGTGACGGTACTGTCACTTAGAACACATACAATAACAGACAACACTATAATCAGTAAGTGAGCTCTTGCTCTTTAATATCTGACTTTGTTGCTCTTCCTTCTCTGCTCTCACCTCATCCCCACTGCCAGTACTTTCTGCAATTCCTAACAGGCCTTTCCACAACCACTGAGTTTAAGGAGTTAGTATTTCAGTGAGATTCTGAGCCTCCCCTTCCACCCAGTCTTCCAGGGCAGTTGTTGCAAGTTTTGCCCACACTGGCACTTTCTACTCCTGTATGTGTTAGGGTTTTTTTCTCAAGAAGATATATGGGATTGAGCTGCTTATAGCATCATTCACTACCCATTAACATGCTGCCTTGTCTGAGGAAATTATGTGTTCTGGGATTATTAAAAAAAGTCCTTCTCAAGGCAGTGTGAACCCTGGAGCAGTTACTGAAGTCCTGGTTATAATTAAGGACATCTCCAATAAAAACAACACAGCATGACAGGCAATTGGAAGTTTATAGAAAGGCACTTGCCCAAATTTACACAGAACAAACAGTGCACACGGTTCAAGCTACTATGAGGGTATGACTTATTCATCAAAAGAAAATAGAGGAAACTGCAAACTTTGTGATACTTAACTTCTGACACGAGAATTTCTCTTTACTGTAACCTGCCCAAAACAAACTACCCACCCTAAAAAAGAATCGACTCTGTAAGAAACCAAAATATGATACTTTCCCACTGGCTGGAGTAACTTGGCCCAGGAGTCCCAGCACTGTGCAGAGAAGGTGCTGAGAAACCCAGGCGGTCTGCTGGAGAGCCCCGAGGGCAGCCCACCAGGGCAAACATACCCCCCTTCCCCACAGTGACAACAGTGTCACATTTCCAGAGACAATGTCACTATTGCACTCAGGAGTTCAACGCTAGACTTGTTGCAAAACAGCAGAAAACTGAACATTGTTGCAAAGTTGTTTGTGTTTTTTAGGTCTGTTTTGTTTTCTGAAAATTGTTGCAAACTGAAAATGTGGCAGAAAACAGAAAGTTTTGCTTTGCATGACGTAGCTGGTGCTCAGTGTCCAGAGCTATAGGGCAGGACAACTTCACACATTTCCTTCTCTTTGGGTCTCTGAACTGAGGTTTAGAATTAAAAAAAAACAAACAACAACTCAGCTATAAAATAAATTAAAAAGGAAAATATGTAGTATTGCTTTTGGAATTCTTCCATTAATCTTGAAGTAACACAAAGCATATTTAAAATATGCATGGGAGACAAAGGAAAATTATTTTGCTTTTCTCTCAGTTCAGAACTAAGCTACTCAGAATTTCACACAAAACCCCACTGGGAATACAGTGCCTTTGAGATCATTACAAAGTGGTCCTTCTGAAGACAGTTTAAACACATATTCTTTCATCTAGCACAACAAAATGATATAATTAATGACATGTTAGTTTATGTTTTAAAATATTGCAACTTTATATGCTTCATGTTGAAATTGCAGCTGTTGACAATTTTGAGAAACTAACTCTACCAGTGAACTTCACATTTTAACTTATGTTTCAAACCATATTTAAGGAAACATGTTTACATGGCAATTTTCAGCATTCTACTTTTATGCCTTTATGTATCAAAGTCAGTCTTCGAAGCAGCAGAACATACAATCAACACATTTAATGAGTGAAATAATGAATTTCTGGCAGAATGTAATGATCTGAGCCTAGTCATCAGATCCTAACTAAAGAGTCCATTAAAAATTGAATGCTTACATTATATCCTAATTTGTAGAATTTAATGAAAGTGGAAATTTCCTTCCTAACTTTAAATTACTTTTTGTAAACTGAAATACAACTGAATGCCTGATCCTCTAAATTTCCCTTTTGCCCGTACTACACACTACATTCTGCTTTAGCAGACGTATCCTCACCGATTCACCATCCCTTAAACCCTAAAAAGATCTGACTGCACTCATTTTTTGACAAGGACAAAAACTGGCAAGGAATGAACGAGGAAACAGTTTCCACGGCACCTTTTTGTGCAAGACTTGTCTGCTGGGAACATCATTGCCAATAATCTTGCCAACCGCCCAGTGCTCAGACATCTCTGATGTCAAGACTCAGCCTCTCTTCAATGGGCTACACAGTACATCATTCTGCAGTTCTGGACCAAGCAGGGCTCATTAACTGGTAATGGTTTGTTACAAAATTGCCCAACAAGATACATTTCTTAGACTCACTTCTATACTACTTACTCAAGCTGTGCATTTGCTGCAAGTATCACAGGGAAGGGAGGACAGTGGTATCACCTGTTATTAAAGCTTATGGCCACTGTCAAGTGAAGTTTTCAGAGTGCTTATAACTTTCACAGATTCACAGAATTTTCTGATTCGGAAGAGACCTGCAAGGATCATTGAGTCCAGTTCTGGGCCCTGCACAGGACATCCCTGTGAATCACACCACGTGCCCGAGAGCTTTGCCAAACTTGAACCATTTACTTAGACGCTGCTCACATTTTGTCTTTTTCATTTTTCAGAGAAATTTTCAGACAAGCTTTTTGTAAAGAGGAAAAAAGGATAGTACACAATATATTGGTTTTTAAGATTAAAAATAAAACATACCACACTGTTTTTGAAAGTACTTGGAGTAAAGGTTGTAGCCTGACATCAGTGAACACTGTCACAGGTACACTGGATTTATGAAAATCCACATCATGTGGTAAAAAACCCAACCCTTTGAATAAGCCCAGATCCTCTGGCATTGCTAGACTAAGTAGGATTTAAAAGCAAGGGGGACCAGGATAAGGTGCCAGGGACGAGGACAAGATTTGGCTGAGACAGGAATGTTTTGGAAGCAGTACAAGACACGCTGACGGCGGTGACAGAAGGGAGAAGATTCAGGAGTCCCTGGTCATGCTCTGCTTGGGAGCCTGGGATAGAAAATGTCATCTTCTCTCTGCTGTGAGCAAACTTCTGAGGGAAATCAAACCCTTGGAAAAAGATCCAGTCTAGGATCGGCCTATGCGGAGGATGACATACCCCTCTGCTATCAGGGTCTCCAACAGCCAAATGAAAGAAATCTTCATGGGAGATAACAGACTGGATGAAGAAACACAGCCAGAAAGTGCAGCTTTTTCCAGTTTGGTGCTTTCTGTTTTAACTCTGCATAAGAACCTATAGAAGCTATTACTGAGCTCAGAAATCAAGTACTGAAAATTAAGAAGTATCATGCTTAAGAATTCACATTCAACCTGAGATCAAACCTCAAATATGAAGCTTAATAATAAAGACTTTCACGTTCTTTGTTCACTATATGGACACTATTAAGGCCACATATCCCATTTATTCCGCATTATTTAACCCTGTTCTGAAAACCCAGTTTATTAGATTTATGGCTTTTAGTGATTACAAAAGCCTGAAATGACAGAGGGCCAAATGACACAATTTAATATTAGAACCTCAGAATCCTCAAATGGGTTGGGTTGGAAGAGACTTTAAAGATCATCTAGTTCCAACCCTCCTGCCATTGGCAGGGACATGTTCCACTAGACTATGTTACTCAAACCCCCATCCAACCTGTCCTTCTATGATATGCTCATTTTAGAGGACTTTGATCTAAACTAAGGAATAATTTGAATGGAGAGACAACACTGATGTGAATAAATATTTTCTTCCCAATATCTGAAATCCCAAAAATTACCAGTCAATGCAGGGAAAGCGATAATTCCTCTCCATGGTTCCTGGAAGGATAGTGCAGAACCAGAGCCTAAAGGCAACAATAAAAGGAAAACCAAAGGGTTTGGCAGGGGTTACCTCCCCTGTTCTTTTTGTGGGTTGTTCTGTTTTGGTTTTTAATTGTGTTCTGGAGGTCAGGTTAAAAGACTGTAAGCCTTTCATTTCAGGTTCATAGAAACACAGTATCATTTGCCTTTAACAGCAACTCTCCATCAGCAGAAAAGCTACATTGATTTTCTTTAGCAACTAGCAGGACTACAGGGTCCTCTATAAATTCACAACCTATTACATTTGCTTCATGTGATGAAAACATTTCTTTGAGGGGAAAATACTAGAAAGACATTAATATTTAAAATTATCATTAGCAGCTGTTTAGTTCATAATAATGTTCAGCTTTTTCAACAAAGGCAAAGGCCACATTCCAACTCTGAACCAGAAATGCACACCACTGATAAAGGATATTATTCTGCACAGAAGAATTATCAGCAAATTACCTCTGTGCTGACACTCAAACCTTTCATCTCTATAGCTAGAGGTGGTTACTAAAAATGAAAACAAACAAATATGAGACCCAAATGGCATTTACTCATTAGATATTTGAGAAACAGGACAGAAGTGTTGATTGGGGACATACTGTATCAAGCGATTTGGGGAGGGTGGGGTTCACAGCAGCCTGAAGGGGAATTAATTTTGCAATCTTCCCAGAGCAGGATTAAAGGAGAAATAGACGAGTGGGGCAGCACCCAGCTGGAATTAGAGATTGGAATTTAAGTTGTTGTTTTACCAAAATCTTATTATGTCAACTGAGTCAAAACACTCAGGGTTGAATTTAAAAACACACAGATGAAAGCAAAGGAAATGAGCATTTAAGTACCTCTGAATATCCAAGTGAAGCATTGTTCCTGCTAGCCCTGCTCTCTCCCTCTCTTGTGGCTGTGTGTAAAATTCAGTGAGGAGGAGTTGTGATGATGTGGGGATAAAGATAACACAGAAATACGTAATACATAATACATGCAGTGTTCAGAAAATGACAGTGGTGTGAGCCATAAATTTAATTTAATAAGGGGATTGTTTTTTTTTCCCCCCCTAAGAACTGGTGATTGATTATAGAGCCTTGTGGAGGGGGCTGAGACCTCACTGGTGCTTTTCACAGAAAGGACGAAAAAAAGAGTAATTGTGTAATGGAAACTCCACAAGCTTTCCCCCTCCATCTTTCCAACCGCACTTGGCAGTGGGAAAGAGTGATTCCTTGGCTCCAGCCCTTCCTGGGCATACACCTGGGTAGTCAGGGCACTGTGGGAAGAGAGAGCACAGCGTGCCCAAGTGGATGAGCACTGGCCTAAGGAGTGGAGGAGTTTGATGTTCTACAACAGCACGTTTAATAAGTAGGGGTAACCTGGTTTACACTATTTCTCAATTAGCACCTTGTCTTAAAAGCCTTTTCAAATGTGTTTCTCCACTTTAAGACGCCTTTCCAGTGTAACACAATCCCCTGTTCTTCCGAATGTCTCACAACAAAGCAGAAGATCGCAAGGATAGAGGAAAAGCTAAAGAAGTTTTGCCCTGAATTGTCCATATTAAGTAGTCTCTCAAGCCCTCCAGCAGGACACTCAGAGGGCTAAACTGTCCCCACACCAGCAACAAGTTCACTCCCCTTCCCAACAGTGTTCTTCTATACCAAGAGGGTCCTGATCCTCCCCTAGAAGTGCTCACTGTTCTTTCCAAAACCTCTGCTGTCGCTCCCGCAGCAAAGCAGTATTATTGCTTCTCTCTTTAGTTCTCATACTGTAAGACAAAATACTCAACAAATTCAATAAATCTCTATGTCAATAGGTCTCTATTTAATTGAATTCTTACACATTGTCCAAAATTACAGAATAGCACGGTTCAAGAATCGCAGTCTTTTTGAAATGCATACCTGCTTCTACTACCTATAAACAACCACATGCCTTTTCCAGCACTTCTTATGCATCATCATCAGAACAGAAACCCATAGCTGATATAGGACTGCCAGCAGACAGCACAGCTGAGGCCACCTCTGCTTTTACTGCCCATTACAGAGTTTATGGGACCAGAGGCAATGGAGAGGTATTATCCAGCAGAATGTGAATACAACTGTGCAAAAGAGACACAACGCAGCTGAAGTATTCAGCACACAAGAGCTTCAAATCTCACCATATGCTTAGTGCAAAACTCACATCACATAAACAAACCTAACACAAGCTAACCTTCTGCCCTCATTATTATAATACAACACTTACTGAATCCAAACACAGTCAGTAAAAATCTCTGCTGAATTTTAGTAGCTGCTACTGCAGCATTGTAAAGACTATTCTTGTATGGGTTTAGCTAGATTACCATGAGAAAAGGTATAGAAACAGCACTCAAATATATGTGCATAAAGCAATAGGTGGTGGGTTTTTCCCCTTTATAATCTAATATAAACTCTAAAGTCAAATTAAATAAAATGAGGAAAGTTTTCAAATTGAGCTGGGAGTTAAGTGCCAGAATCGTTATAATTTCCAAATCATCATTCATATAATTAAAAGAATATAAAGCATAATTTAAAACAAATGTTTAACCATCTTTCTCCATTCTGCTGTGTTTCCACATAAACACAGAATAATTATTCTCATGACAGTATCAGTGGTTTAGTCACCACAGCTCCAGATAAAAAACAAGTCATTTCAGGTTTAGGCTCCCCAAAATCTGGAGTCATCACACTGTACCTGCACCTTCCGGCATTCCCACATTAATTCCCTTCCAGCGGGGAAATGCCACCAGGAGCACCGCTGCTGTGTGGCTGGTGGCAGGAGCTCAGCCGGCCAGTGGGAAGCGGGATCCAAAGTTGTGTGCCGTCACCACTCCAACACACCCAGGGGTCAGATGACTCCTGCAACACCCACACACTGCCAGGAGCTGAGCCAACACCTCACCGTCACCACCATGTAAAAATAGCATCCTACAGAAGGCTAAATATTGTCACGTCCATGGGGTATGCCACCACTGGCAGGGGCTCGGAGGGACCGGATAAGGGACGTGCCAGCAAGGGGTGTGTTTGCACCAGGTGATGCCACCCCTTCCATACCTGCTCCAGTGTGGTACTGGGGAAAAAGGCTGAAAGAAGGAGAACCTGCAAATCCTTGCCACAAATTGAAAATACAGGATGAGGTAGCAGGGAAACCCCTCTAACGTCCCCTAAGCACAGGGGTCCCTTTCCCCTGGTGCAGGAGGCATGGCCCTGATGTCAGAAGGAGATGATGTAATTAGTGAGGTGCTCTCACTGAGAGATACCTGGCAGGCAAAAATCTATTCCCTGATTGTTCATATGGAGTTGGAATGTGTATCACTGGAATAACAGTGATGTGCTGAGCTATTTAAAGCACTACATGGGAACAGAATGAGCATTTCTATAAGGACTTTGACTTCAGAAATATATATGATGAGTACACTACTGCCCTGGGCCATGCCAGACATGGTCTGCAACTTTAAATAGCCCCCAGCTGACATGGCCTGAAATCCAGGGCACAGATCTCAAGATACCAGGTCCTGCACAGTGAATCAGAACTATGACTTACTCCATTTAAAAAAATTCATTTATGTGTTATCTTGCAGCAACTGACTTTTGGTGATATTTGATTTCATTCAATACTATTGTGCTGCCTGTGTGAAGCCAAATCCATCCCCACACTCTTTTGGATCACCATCAGCCACCCTGGCTGAGCTCTCCAGATACCGGCAGGATTTGGCCTACTTAGTTTTTCCCAGCGGCTTCTTCAGCTTGGCAAAAACACAGGAGGCACTTTGCTAAATAGCAATGCTCTGAAGGCATGTAAATTAATAGGCAGGAAAAGTGAAAGGGCTTTCACTCTTACACAGCCTTTCCCTCTGCTCGCCAGGCTCCCAAGGCTAAGTGCTATGTAACCCACATTTTGAGGTTGTACAATCGTCATGCAGTCACACAGGGCACTAATTTGTATTTACAGTTCTAGGTGTCACCCATGAGCCTCCCCTGCGGTCTCACTGCTTCCTTACAGCAAAGCAGAAATCACACTTGAGGAGCTCGGAGGGTTTTGATGGTGTTTCTGTGAAACTCCAGCACAACTCATGAGCTTCACAGGCACAAAGCACGAGGCCATTGCACTTCATTAGTGTGATGGGCTGACCTGGGGGAGCGTGACAAGAGGCAGCAGTGACAGCAGCTCATGTGAGAGCTCACAGACCTCGTGCTGCAAATGATCCAGAAAGCAGTATGGCTTTAACCTGACTTCTCAAATCAGTATAAGCCAAACTCCCCTGTTTTAACAGTAATAACAGCACACTGCCCTTGCTACATGAAAGGTCAAGACACTTGGCTCCTCTTACAACCTCAAGTCCTGATAGACACAGCAGTGCTCTCACCCATCCTGTGTTTTAGGTGTCCTTTTATCAAGTTGACCAAGGTCAACTCCTTCACCAACATCTTTGTAAACAGCAATCAGACCACTTAGCAATGAATTTAGGCCACCCTGAGATGGATTAGTTGGCTGCAACGTCTTTACAGTCTGTGGTACCATGGGTTATAAATGGCATTTTAAAAAAGATTTCGGATCCTTTCCTAATTAACTTGTGCTTTTTTCCTGTGGTCACTGCCCTCTTCCCAGTGAAGGCTAAAGTGAATGTCGATAATAACTGAACTGGTCATAATTTAGTTTTAGGTAGTTCCTGTGAGCAGCAGGGAATTGGACTTGATGATCCTTGCAGGTCCCTTCCAACTTGAGATATCCTAGGATTCTACGAGTCTTTGAAGGTGAGAGTATATAGTCTAACCCTGTTCCTGTTCTTCCATGCTCATACCACTTCACTAGACCTATTTTAAGCTTTTTCCATAGTCTGTCTCTGAAAATATGTTTTGGAATGGAAAACAATGTTTTGAAATAATGTTAGAGTTTTATGTTCACTACAAAACATGAAGTGTTTTCTAATTAACATTTTTTTAAAAAATCAATGATATAACACCACCTCAGATTCAGGGATATATTTTGCAATATACTACAGGTGTGTACCTGCCTCCTAACAGCAAAAAAACTTGTCCATGGACTTTAAGGCACTCACCAAGTTTCTACCCAACCACACATATGACTCTTTAATTGCAAATGGAGACTACAGAGTCCAGCCTCAATACAGATTAAGAAATGTACTTTTCATAAATAATCTATAATTAATGAATTTTACTTTGAAAATGCTAGAAAATAGAAGAAATCATAATTCACAGATTTTCTCAGTACACTTTAAGATGTCTTTCCTTCTAAGTTGCAAAAACTGATTATTGCGCTGGTTATCATTCTTCTCACCTTCGGTAGTTTTGATCCACATTAGTGTTCATTTAGAGTTTCTATTGAGGATAACATGATCACAAACATACAGAGGTACTGATCTCTTCCCTCTGGTAACCAGTGACAGGACCTAAGGGAATGGCCTGAAGTTGTGTCAGGGGAGGTTTAGGTTGGATATTAGGAAAAGCTTGTTCACCCAGAGGGTGGCTGGGCACTGGAACAGGCTTTCTAGGGAAGTGGTCACTGCACTAAACCTGACAAAGTTTAAGAAGTGTTTGTACAACACCCTCAGGCACACGGTGTGATTCTTGGGCTGTCCTGTTCAGGGCCAGCATCTGGATCTTGATGATCATTGTGGGTCCTTTCCTACTTAGGATATTCTATGATATGAAAAATGCACCAATTAAGCATATCTCTGTATATAATGATACAGATACTTCATCACCAGGACAAAAATAAAATTATGAAATAGATGTTTCCTTTTAACTATCAAAATTTATTAATTGAACAGATGTATTCCTAGCTGCAGAGAAAGTGGGCTCTTGGAGTACAAGGCACTGAAGTATAAGAACCTGCTTTAGCAGGGAGGTTGGACTAGATGAACTCCAGACGTCCCTTCCAACCTCACCCACTCTGTGATTCTGTGGCAATCCTGCATATTTATGAAGCAGGAAAAATCCACTCTGAGCTCTGCACAACAGAGCAGGCAGCTGTGCTTGCTCCAGAGGTAACTGGGTCATAAATCCTTTTCTGCTCCTTGCTGTATCTCTTGGGAATAAAGAGCTTCCTTCATCCCTGAAATTCATGATGACAGCCTTGTCTGCTGGCCAACAAGTTGGATGACTGAAACCAGAACTTCTTCCACTCCCAGCTCCTTCCTCCCAGGGGGGACCTCTCTACAGCAGACCTAGATCCAGACCAAAGGGTGCACTAGCTCCCTTTGCTCCTCCAACTAGAATGAAAGCACCATCTAGTATTCTTCAGAAAACTGTACACCCAAAATAGTGAGCAGAAATCAAACGTAAAGCCTAAAAAGCCTTCAGCAGTCATTTTATAACAGGAAAAAGTGGTACATCAAACCTATAAATGGGGTGTAAGAAAATGCTTAGAGAGCAAAAAACCCCAAATCTTGTCTCATAATGAGGTGACAGAGTACCAGCATGCCCAGAATGTGGTCTGCAAAGTGACACAAGTCAGAGGATAAAGGGATACAGTCTGGTTAGCAGTGAAAAGACAAATGAGAGCCACAGAGATGGTCCCACAGGTCACACACCTTCAGAAATTAACCTGCCACGCAGGGAAACTGCTGATCCCATGAAACTGATAGGGATGGCAGTAACAAATGGAGTACACATCAGATAAGAAAAGATCTGCTTAAGTAGAGGTCATAGGCTACAATCTAGCTCAGAAAAAACTGCCATGTAATAAGGATAAGGCGAGCAATTAACAAAAGGTATTAGTTTCTAAAAGGTCAGGTACTATGAGGGACTAACCAGAGAAAGGACTGCAGAGCACAGGAGGGAAACTGTATACCTAGATGTAAGCTGGGAAACGCAACAGGATAATGGGATGGATTGTCTTAAGGAACGCATCTTGGCTGCAACAGAAATGGGACCACCAAGACAAAAACTAGAATCTGAGCCCAGCATTTTATGGGAGGGAAATCTAAGAAGCAGAACGAGGCAAATGCCAGTTGGTGTGGCCAAAAATTGCACTTGGTAGGCATGAGAGTTAGAAAAACTAATTTATAATATCTTTTAATACAGGAGGAATTAAACTACAATTGAAATTTGACATTCAGGGGACCATGAATGGTGCAAGAAAGATGACAAGCACTGCAAAGATGCCAAGATAATTTTCGGCTGTTTCTTCTGGGAGTAAATGAATGCATGGAACAGGTTTTTAAGGGAGGATTTTTCCATGTGGGCTGATGCTACATGCACACAAAGAGAGAAAGAGATCACTAACTGTTAATTTATAATTGTTTTACATATAAAATTACCATTTAAATTGTCTGGATTTTTAATCAATGGAAATTTCAAGTGCTTAAATAGAGAATAAATGGAATTATTTCCTAAATAACTATATAGACTCAAAGAATCTTCATTGCATTGCTCTGTTCCGAAAAGTTACACAGACATTGCCATAATTCTGCAATCACCAGCTACTTATCATACAAAAGTATCAAATGATAAAGTGGGTTGGGTGCTATTAAAAAAAAAAAAATCCAACCTCTCCTGTTTTAATTAGAATCAATACATTTAACTTTGAAGGCATCTTACAAAAAAATAAAATTAATGCATACAACCAATCCCCCAACAAAAAAAGAGAAAAAAAAAGGGGGAAAAAAGGAGGAAGATTTTGGGAGTTAAGAGGCTTGGGTCTAGGTCTAAGGGAAGATTCATGTGCCTGGAATGCCCCAGACATAAGTTCAAAGCTCCAAGGCTCTTCCTCCTCACGTCTGCTCCCTGGCACATCCAAAGGCAGAGTGAGCTGATTTTTCACTTTCCATTTCCCAGCTGTCTGTGGAAGACTGCAGGAAAGTGTCTTTGTCTTCCCTCAGTTTTCCATATGTAGTGGATAGTAAAAGAACTCTGTGTGCTTGTTTGTATCTTTTCTGAGTGGGGAATACCGAGTGTTTTATTCGGTGTCACCCAGTGGATCTCAAAAGCTTCCATTTGAAGAGCTATCTCCCTTGTTTTCCAAGAAAACATGACTATGGAGACCTTTATGAATCCTTGCCACATTTGTTGGATACACTCTTCCCATAGGCCTGGGCTTGCCTTTCTGCAAAGTCAGCCTGGCTATGGTGTGGGGCACTATCAGGATAATAACAGATGGCCAAACACACATGCAGAGACCATCCTCTGCAAAAAAAGTTAACTATCATCTTCAGATTAGGGCAATCTGAAAAAGTAGCAAAGTGAGTTTAACACCAATAGGGAACCACAGCCACAAACTCCTCTCACGCAGGGGCCCAGAGGGCTGCAAGTCTAACCCTGGTGTTAGCACAGACAGCTCTGCTCAGGTTTGCACAGGCAAGGAGAGAGATGCTGAAATCAAGTTCAGAAGCCGGACTGTGAATCCAAAGTGAAAAGCCCTGAACAAGAAATCTGCCCCAGAGGGCAGAGGGGATTTCAGACACATCCTCATCTGCAGGGCTCTGCATCCTGTGCACACGCATCTAACTCCCAGCACTTTAATCCTTGCATTTAGTCCCCAGTGACCATGCCAGAGAACATTTTTCTGCCTTTTGCTTTCCAAATCCCATTCTCTGTAAAGGGATGTAGCTGCAAAGCAGCAGGTCAGATCCAGAGCCTACATAAATGCATTTATTTTGGTAGATGATCACTGAGGAATTTGTCAACAATGTGGGGTGCTGTTTTGAAAGTAAAAAACAAGTCATCACTGGCAATGTGATGCTGTTAAGACTTAACATAGTTCCCATCAAAGCCCACCAGTAAAACTATTAGTGATCTGCGTGGAAGATCAGCATTAATTTCTGAATTCCGTCAAGTTTTGATCTTAGCAATTGGCTAAGAATGTTCAGCCTTTCCTCTGCTTGCCTGAGGTTACAACTTCCCATCAGTAACATCTGAAATGCAGTTATGTCTCTGAGCTCACTTTGATATCAAGAAACAAAGCAGATTTTTTCTTCCTGGAGTACATGTAAATTAATTGATATTCTTTATTGCTCAGTTCCAGCATAAGTAGCTCAAAAATTTTAAGAATCAATTAAAAAAACACAGTGAACGCTATGTCTATTACTGTTCTGCAGCTCCCTAGCTGTCTGATAATCACTTCTATCACCTCCATCAGTTACTCAAGCCATATTCCTGCCAGTCCTCTCATCTTTAGGGCATTAGTTTATGGAGAACCATGACCTGGTATCAGAAACTGTCATTCTGTTGCTGCACCCCTGCTTGGCATCACTCTTCAGGCTGGTATTTGCTCCATCTGTGCCCTCAAATGGAGGAGGGGAACAAGGACATTCCCTGGCTTGGAAAGGAGCAAATGTTTGGAACTGGCGAAAAAGAGTTTAGAGGGAATTTCCATGGCTCATTTCTCTTTCCATTCCCTGGTACAAACAGAATAATAATAGCAACAATGATGCCGGCTTGTTACAGCAACACCAAAAAGCAAATGCAAGATAAAATAAAAGAGAAAGTATTTTGCTAGCCAACCCACAACACATCACTCCCAATCATTAATTAAAATACAGTTTACTAGCTTTCCACTAATGCCATATGAAATGGGTTTCTAAAAGGATTAGAAACAATAATTTAAGGACCTTTCCAAAGGTTATTTTTTTTAATGCTGTATTCTACAGCATATAAAAACGTCTAGAATAATTACACCGAAATATAAAACTGAACTGCTGATTTTATTTGCTCTGCTTAATTTGGCATTAAGAAGGGATTAGATGCTATTTTATTGCAATCATACAATTACTTCAAATATATAATGTAGATATTGATGTTACTGAAGTGCTGGTGCTAAAGCTACACTACCTTCCACAGGTGTAAATTAGTTAATTTTGGTGAATTTGTCACAGTAGGAAAATTTCTTCTTAGATTCACTTACACCCATACAAACCTAGCTCTGCTTCATTTCCATCAGACGCATCAGCACATTGTCTTCCTTTTCACATTTAGGCTACACAATTTCTGCAATCAATTATCTTTCGACACCACATTCATAGCAGAAATGTGTTATATTCACACGAACATGACCTTGGAGCCTACAGCCACAGTGCTACTTCTCTCACAGTTCTGCAGCCAACAGTTCTATTACTGACAGTACTTTTTAGAGCTCTCTACACAACATGCTCTTTGACCAAGTTTCGGGTCACTTAATCTGCAACCTGCCACCTCACAGACAGCAAATGAGTTCTATTTCAAACTAAATATTTTGTGCCAAAGCTTTACATTTGCCTTTTATATACAGAAGGGGATGAAGCAGCATCATTTGATAAAATCATGTCTTATTTATAAAAAGAAAGATATTGCATACCATTTTTCCCAGGTGATGTACAGAAATGCAATTCAGTGAAGGACAGCTGAAAATCCAATGCCAAATCCCACATTAACCTCACTGAACAATTTCAACAGGGTTGAACCACAGATAAAGTATGTTCATTGTGCTGAGGGAACAGTGGAGTGGTCTGGGGGCTGGAGATGCTGAAGCCCACTAGTCCCCATCCAGCCTCTGTGCCCAGGTTGCTTCTACATGGAGACCTTAGTTTAGAAGAGGTGAGGGAAACTGGTGGCCAAGGTCTGGTCCCAGTGTTATGTCAGGGTGAGGCTGTGGTGAGCATAAAAAAGTCTTCACATTGCCTTTATTTACTTAGTCCAACTCATTGGAAAAGACAGAAGAAGAGCAGGTCAGGACAGACCTCAGTACTGCTGTATTTAAAGATCAGCTACAAAAGGGATGGAAGCTCTTCTCTCTTCACAAGGAGCTATGTGGAGAAGAGAGGGGACAACTTAATATAAGAAAGAAATTTCTCCCAGTGAGAGCAATTATGCCCTGGAACAGCCTACCCAGGGATGTGGTGGACTCCCCTTTGCTGGAGGCTTTCGAGATGCAATTGGAAGGGGTGCAGATAATCTCATCTAGTTCCTTTTCCCACAAAAGGTTGAGCTAAGTGATCTTTCAAGGTCCCTTTCAACCTGAGTTGTTCTATGGTTCTCTGAACAAATGCCATCCTGCGTGATAAGAAACATGTTTCAGAAATTCATTTTTGTTCACTGAGAGGGGAAACTGTAAAATATGGTTGGTAACCAGCACCAAAGAATGCTTTTCAAGTCAAAACAAGAGAGAGCAAAATAAACTGTTTTGAAGGACTTTTTTAATCTAAACTGTCTTTTAGTTTCCCTGGGACTGAACCTAGTAAGTCATCACATTCTATGCAAAACATACAATTAACCTAAAATTGAAGCCAAAGCCTGGTGAACACCAGGTACATTTATGTTCCTCTGTCTCAATAGAAGCCTTTATCTCTGTCCCTAACAGAGAAAAACAAGTCATTGCAACGTGGAGGTTGGCAGTCCCCTGTGCAGATGTAGGTCACTAAGGTCACTAAGACGACAATGACGTAGGATGCTATCCCTTGACCTACATGGTGCTGAGATGAGGTTTGGTCTGCTGGGACATTTTGGACAGAGCGGTTCATGGACTCAGCTCATGACACTACACGTTCTACCACATCCCCTTCCTGCTGCATGCATGGCTCTGAGCTGTTTGCCTTCACAGTTGTTCCTCCTAAACCACCTCAAGCTCCTTTCCACTACCCCACAAGGGATGATCGCTTACATATGGGTTTGGTCCATGCATTGCCCACTGTTTTTTGGTGACCTGGCATTATGCAGAAGCAGGATAAATTATGCATAGCCAAACCTGGGGAACCATGGGATACAGGGATGCAGTTCAAACGCAGCCAGCAAGGAGGCTGGGTGCCAGTCCCCAATAAGCACATACATCCCACCACACAGTTTAAGAACAGAGGGCAGGCTGTGGCCATCAGGGTTGGGCTTGTCCAGAGAAAGACAATGCCCAGTAGACAATTTACTTGTAACCAGGCCTATTTATCCCTAATTTATCTCTATTTTCCCACAATTTTTTCTCCCTGACCCATCTTGATACCTCCATTCCCCAACTTCAGTCCTCCTCCTGGACATTTCCCTTCTCCTAAGAACACATTTCCTTCACACTTTCCTTCCACCAGCCCTGGGGCTTCTCATGTTGCTGGACGAAGTGAATGTGCCTTACTGTTCTCCAGGGCTGCAACACATGGGAGCTCTTTTCACTCTTCCCCAGTGTTGACCATATACCAAAGGAGAGTCAGAGCACAGTCTGGCTCTGCTCTACTCCCAGAGTATCACAGAAAAACAACGATTTTAATGGGAGAGAAGCCCAACTTTAGTTTACTGTGACACACAGAAAGAACAAGTGATCCATGTCAACACAGCACATTTCCAGTGTTTATTTCTAAACCAGAATATAAGCAACGATAAATCTCCTCCTAGTCCAAATACTCAAAGTAAATGATGACTCAGATGGTAAATACCCTTTCTATCACATCATCCGACTTGTCTCTGTCATTTGGAGTGACAGCCCTGCTCTCACTGAATTAAAGGACAATTCTGCTTTGTAATGAATGAAATCAACATTCCCTCCTGTAGGACTCGCTTTTCTGAACTGCTAAGCACTATCAGTATCTGTATTTCAAAACCTTTTGGTTTTAATAGTGTTTCTGTAGGAATAGGTCTGAATTCCAAAAAGTTATTTTGCTTTTCTAGGTAATCTCTTAAAACACAGATATGACTGTAGCACTGAGCAAGGTACCTGAGAAAAACATAGTCTAATAAAGTTAAACTGAAAAGTTAAAGTTAACTGGAAAGAGTGAGTATTAATTTCATATTCATATTTCATATGGAACTCTGTGAAAAGACTGATAGGATCCTCAGGGTATGAAAAATTATATGATGCAATTCAATTATCTCAGCAATATAGGTTCTTACATAAGAGCTAGAAAAAGGACACAGTAAGGGCTAACGTGTCAAATAAGCAGAGAACTAGGAGCAATTCCTCAATGCAATCCAATCCTTACCTCTGTAATAATTTTATCTACAACTGTCATTGAGGCTCTGTAAAATGAGACATCTCATGGAAGTGTTTCTCTCTACAGGTTAACCAACTTGCTTACTCAAGCTAATGAGACTTTAGGTGCCAAAAGTATAAAAGTCGGAATTAGCCACCATGACTTGCAGAAATCCTTAATTTCACCTAACCTCCAGACTCAGTCATTCTAACAAAATTTTTCATACTGTCTATCACAAATCAGTCACAGCTCTTTAAGCAACCCTAGTATTAATACCTTTCTCTTTCACTAAGCGTTACAAATTCCACCACCTCAGTTTTAGTCCCTCTTCTAACACTGAGATGAAACAGAGTTGAAAACTCTGGTCTGAATTTCAGTTTGGCACATAGGAATGACACACACTTATGCTCCAAGCCGTGCAGCTTGATGGCTACCATCACGGCACAGGTTCCCTGTCTGACACCGTGCTGACAGCCCATGGCAGACAGGTTACAACATCATGCATTGTACCACTGAGTTCATAATGATGATGCTTTTAGACAGCTTCATATTTCCAAAGCACTGAGAGTAAGACCAACATGACATCTTTTCCTGTGGCAATGGTAATCTTCAAAGGAACCAGTCTTCAGTTCTTCACTCTACATAAATGTGAGCTTTATACAAACACAGAAGTAGAAGTTCAGTCTTCCCTTGTTTGCTAACTCCAGGCAGCCAGAAGTTAGAAAAGTAGTTAAAGAAGGTTCCCGCTATTATAAAAGAAACAGAAACTTTCCACCATAAAGTCCATCATCACAGGCTGGCACAGAACATCCTCTGGAATTGCCTCCCTTCCACTCAACGTTGTAGCAGCTCAAGCTAGGCACCTAACACAGCTGAAGTCAGATGTGATAAATCCAAGCCTGAGCATGTAAGTGCATAACTGCTCCCTCTGTTTTCTGTGCTTGTTTAAAATTCCAGTTGTGATTGTGAGTTTCTTTATTTCCTATGCAACCCATGTCTGAATATCCTAGATCTCACTGTCACTCAACTGCTGGCTTTCCTGATCCTCCTCATCAATGCTTCTTGTGATTCTGGTGTAGGAGCCCTGTAAACATGTGAAAATTTTATCCTTCATTAGGAAAAGAAAAATACAAATTTCTACCACCGTCCCTCCAAGTTATTTGAAAATTGTATATAATAACTTTAATTAAATATAATGGGGTTTGGAAGTTAGAATTTATAACCATTTGGAGAGGCTGGTAACACTCCACCACCAAGTATCAATCCCTTTTGTGCTATTTTCTTCCTTTTTGTGCTACTTCCCCCCTTCAAGTACCTCTACATAATTAAGAACTTTTAGTTCTGAATTATCCCAATTTTTCAAGCCTCCTCGTTGGATTTTCCTCTGCAGACACGAATCCATTTACAGTCTTTCATATTTTGGATGCTCACACTAGTACAGTCTATGCTAATATGAACATCAACAAACAATGGAAAATATCAGCACAGTATCTCAGCTGTATTGAAGTCGACTGAAATACTCTTGTATAGAGCCAAAGATCTTCACAGATATTTCTCTTGATGGGTTTGGCAGGTAACATTGCAAACTTGCTGGAAGAAGGATCATAATTACTTTTTATGCCAACACCATCCCAGCTTTTGTTTCCTGAAATCCAAATGCCAATACTAACGCAAACTTAATGAGAAGAGTTAGTAATTCCCAAACAAAATCACACTGTAAATGCAACAATGGGCAAATATATTTTATTCAAAGCAAAGATATATATAATGGCTTAAGCATTTCTCTTGGGCAAAAATTAACCATGTGTGGCATTGTATAATAAAAAACAACTTTAGGCTTTAAAATTAGGCAATGGAAGAATTAAGTCAGTTTCTGAGTATTTCCACAATGTTACAAATTCTTATTTCCAGATGCTGATTACACAAGTTTATAACCAAATACTAAATAACCACGCAAACTGTATCCTTAATGTTGACTCCTATCAAAACTTTACAGATGAAGTAAAAATCAAAGAAAGAAAGTCTTTTAGGGGAAGGTTTGTAAAACAATAGAAAACGTATGCATATAAACACCTGGGAACTGCTGGCAAACACAGATATGGCACTGAGGGAAGAGAAGGAAAGGCAAAACCCACCAACTACTAATTCCAATAGTAAGAGAAGAACAACAGGATCTCTGGAATGGAGAAACAGCAGGAGATCACCACCTGTTCTTTGGCCCTGCTATTCACAACAAAAAGGCCTTTCCTCATGTTATTTTCTTAAGAAAATGTAATTTTGAACAGAATACCTGCATTTGCTGTCAATTCTTAACAAAAATAATGAAAAGTGCCCAAAATGCTTGCTAGCAATTTGCTAAAAATGAGCAATACTGTGTCATTCTATGATAAACTCATTATTATCACTCTGAAAGCTTCTGAGATGGAATTTTTCATTCATTCTGTATGCTCCCTTTTTAACCAGTGAGATTACATTTGTACAAAGGTAGAATTATAACTATCACTTTAAAGTGTATTCTTCTACTCGCACAGTAAGATTTAATTACTGTTACTTAAAGCACTGATCCAAAACCTTTCAAACACACTCAGACCTATTCAAAAGCTTTAATACTTCTGTGCCAATCCTAAACTCTGGTATATATCAATCCACTTCCTAGTTTTATGATTAGGTATGGACATAATCAGAAAATGTAATAAAATTTGCTTTTTTAAACTAAAAATTGCTCTAATTTTTTAAAAAAGCTCTTTTCACTTGGTATGTTTTTAGGCTACCATTTTACAGACAGTTTTATACTACTGAGATTCTACCTCTCCTGCCTAGGAATTCCCTATATATTTTACATTCTGTCCAAAAGAAAATGAGTGTCTCAAGATTCAACTGTAAATCAAGAGACTATCTCAAAACTGGTCTAGTTGTACTAAGAACATATGACATTATTAAATGAGAAGCTGCGTACTCTCCTATGCAGCAAATCTACAGACTAGTGGAACTTTATTGTCTTTACTCTTAGGTCAGCTGTACAAGAGATTAAATCTTTTAATTATTGCCACAGAACGAGAGTTAGAAGCCTCAAATCCATTCAGTTTATGACCTGCAGAAATAAATCTGACCCCTTACAAAGTACATCTAAGCATCACATACAGTCTGAGACACAGCTTTGGTTCTAAAATCGCCACGTAACTCTCAACTGGTACACCACTGTGCTTCAGGACTGAGCTTCCACTGAAAATGTACGTGTGTCTGTATTTTTTTGGAAGAGCTGCACAAAAGTCCCAGAAGCACTGTCTTGCTGTCCTGCTTTAGCTTTAAATGTAATTTTAATCATGCTGAAGTCGAGTTTAGCGCTCCCACATGCTATATTTAGAACTAGAATAATTTAGGTTGAAGGCACCTCTGGAGGTCACCTAGTCCAGCCTTCTCCTCAGCGCAGACCCCACCAGATCAGGTTGCCCAGGGCCTTGTCCTGTCCAGATCTCAAACCTCCAAGGATGTAAGGCTGCCATTTTCCCTGATCCAGTGCTTTACAACATTCTTGGGAATTTTGTTCCCTCTTACATCTAATCAAAACTTGCCATGTTGAAAGCTGCAGCAGGGTTGACTCTCGTCTTTTTGCCACACACCTCTGAGCAGAGTCTGGGTCCATCTTCTCTACAGCCCATCACTAAAGATATGAAGACGCTGATGTTCTCCCCCAGTCTCCCAAAGGAGCCTGGCTCCTGCAGGGGGATGTTCTCCTCCCAGCCTCTGCCCATCCAAGCAGTCTGTCTACGGACCTGCTTCCCTTCATCCCCATGGCAGAACCATGGCGTGAGAGTGAAACACACCTCCCTAAAATTCCTCTCTAACATGAACACTATCACAAGTGCAAGAGGACACACACCTTAAAAATTAGCCTTCCAAACCCGTGTCTTGCATCTTTCAGAAACGGACCTGGTGTTCAGTGTTGCTGAACACCTTTAACTCACAGCATCTTTGCCCATCCAGGTTTTTTTACAAGGCCACCTTCCATTATAGTATTGTACTGCTTACCTAAGCAATAAAGCAAAACTCTCCTATCTGGATCTGCCATAAAGCAACTTGGAATAGCTTGGGGGGGAGGGTGTCAATATTTCTGATCTGAATATGTAGTTTTAGACCACTGCATTCTAAAAGAATAGAGCTAATTTTAGACACACTTATGTGTAAATAGCTACCTGAATTACTTTTATTTTATATATAAATATATATATATATATATAAATACATTTCTTGTCCCATGGTGCTACTAGTCACAACAAACATGTAGAGTTGCAGCAGCCTGGCCCAAAAACTGACCCTACAAACCAAGTATTAGATAGACAGTGACCTTGGTGATCCCACCACCAAGAAGTCACAACAAACTAGAGAAGCCAAACTGACTTTTCAAAACTACACACACACCAAACATACAAAAAACAAGCTGGCTTACAAAGTTACACATTTGACACTGCAATTCGCCTTGGAAGTAGGGTTTTTGTTGAGACAGTAAATACCAATCCCACCTAACCACATATCCTGTGGGTCAGACACAGGCATTACTGCACAGGTATCCAGTTTCCAGCCTCTACACCCTGGACTTGTTCCTCGCAATTTAAAGAACAGGCAATGCGATTAACACTGCTAATCTTGCTGCACTGTGAATTTTGGCTGACTCTTCCATCCTGGAGCTCTGGGAGTTTTGACTGTAATATAAGAAGTATTGTTAAGTCTCAAAGTTCTATCACAGCCTTGAAACACTTGATATTTTAAATTAAGTACAATCCCTGGGTGATGTGATTGTGCAGCAATCACAATTTGGTTCTAGTTGTCACAGTTGCAAAAAAAGTTTAAAGGTTTTTAACATTTTATAAAGTCTTCTCATCCCCTTCCGGTATGAACAACATAAACAAAATCCAAATGGTAGAAAAGAGGCTCCAACTTGTATTCTGATTATGGATGCCACTGCTTGTGATTTTTACCTTAATTTTCTTGTGTGCATACATAGCCTAATTGATAGATCTCAGGGATTTTCATAAGGTTCTTGCTTCTGCTTGTATACTATCTAGTGAAGCCACATTCTCAGGGTGTTGGGAAGAGTAGATAAAGCAGGGCAGTTCCACTCACCAGTGCAGCCCCAAGGAAAGGAAAAAATATTCAGGAAAAAAAGAAAAAAAGGAAAAAATACTCACGCAGTAAATGAAATTCCTCTTGGAAACAGCAGAAATGGCCTCTTTGTTTCACTCTCTGATTTAATTGCTTTGGTGGGGGAAATAGGACTTAGCTGAGCATCTCATACCAAACCAAGGCAGGGGCCAAAAGCATCTCACCAACATGGCTGGTACCAAGGGACCAAAAACTGGCCCTAAGCTCTGCACCACTTGGAGCGAATCCTGAGCTGCTGGATCCATCTGTGTATCTTTTTGCCATAATACTTCATTTTCCAGCCCATGGGCAACTGACAGAGCAGATGTCACTGAAATGACTTAACGTATTAAGCTGCTGTTTGTTTAATTCTGATGTGGAAAATGTGTCACACTCTAAATAGTTTAGTATGTTAATGTACCACTGCAAAAACCTACAGCAATCTTTTATACTTTTATTCTAGATTTTTTTACTGATTTTGTTTTAAATCATAATTAAAGCCTGTTTCCTTGCTTCCTACCTACATTTTTTAAAGTGTACTCTTAACTTCACCCTCAGTTTCCTCAAGGTGAATAAACAGAACTAAGATCACAAATGCACATTTAGTGTACTACCATATTTTATTTGCATTAAATTATGTAAGACAGATGTGGATAAAATTTCTAGATTAATGTATTCCGTTAATAATTTACAGCACAATAGTTTGTAGATGAAGGGGCTCTGGGAGCTTAACTTTAAGGAATAACAGCTTAGTTACTATGTCTGCACAAGAAAGCTGACCAAAGCTATATTTAGAACTTGTATCTGAGTAATAATATAAAAAAGAATATAAAATATTCTTATTTGAATCAAAGTTTTTCAAAGTTGATTCAAACTTCAAAATTTCAGTTCTAAGGTAAGGGAAAGCTTTTGTTAGCTATAGAATGAAGTTTTATTTCTTATAAAAGTACACAGTTCCTTATGCTTCAATAGGATTATACATGAGAGTGTATCTAGTCTTGAATTTGAAAATTACTTATCTTAAAAACTTTTAAGGAATTAATTTTAGAATAATTTTTAACATCTAATGATGAGCACTACGAATGAGGAATTCCAAGCTGTAAAGATGACTGATGCACATTTCAAACTGAAGGAACAACATGAAGTCTAATGAATTTAAGTCTTTTGTGGATTCACATGAGATGGTGCAGAGCCTTATTAACGTGATGAACCACAAGCATGTGTTAGTAAAATTAATCCTCTCGCACGTAGCTGCAGTCCTTTGATAAATCAGCATCCCTCGCATCAGCATTTCTGATTTCTTGAGACTCCCTGACACTTGCCAGTGCCTTGCCCTGATGCTCTGGGGTAAGACATTGTACTGGGGCAGGCCTTTCCTACAGGCACTGCAGGCTTCAGGACTGGCTGCTCCTTCACCAGTAGTGTCATATCAACAGCTCTGTAAATAACCCTCATGGACTTCTTAAACTATAATATAAAATCTGAATGTTGGTGTACACTTTTAAAAATACAGCTTCTGAAACATGCTTCTGTGTTTGGAAGCCCAGTTAAAGCCTGATATGGTATGATATTGCGTATTTCCTGCAAAGAAATACCTGTCTTCGTTTTTCTTTACACCAGGCTCATTCAACTTGAAGGTGGGGAAACAACCACTCCCTAGACTACCATGGCCCATTACACAATGGGTGCAGGCACAACCCACTGTGAGCCACCTCTGGATCAAAAGCCAAATATTGACAAAAGGCTTCTAACTAATGTGTCCAGCAATGCAGTTCTTCATAACCACCCTGCATTGTTCCCCAGTAGGCACCCCCAGTATGACCTGTCTGCTCCACCTCTCCTTGGAATGGTTCTCATTATGCAGATGCTTTCCCCCCCACTCTTAAACTACACCAGCAATCACACTCTTCTGGAACGATGAAATCATCAAAACCTGCTGACAAACAAATGAACATAAGAACCTGATGCTTCCAAACAGAGGGTATTAGGGCACAATCAGTGTGGTGCGCTTTGGTCAGATTTTTTTTAAGATGAACTTGGTTGTTCCAATGTCTTTTCCCCAGGAGTGCCACATATGGCTTGGACTAGGTCCACTTTATCTAAACATACTCAAGTAAATGCACTCAAGACAAATGTACTGAAGTAAACAAACTCAACTCAGTACCAGCCCCTAGGACTGAAATAATCTTCTCCCCAAAACTAAGCTTTCAGGTCACTGGGGGATACAAAAGCTGACAGGTGTTATCAGTGTGACCTGGAATGGATCCTGAATATTTTCCAAATTACCTATTGTATCCATGTAATTGTAACTGATGAAAGTTGCAGACATTGAAAAATTGGAAAGTTGCCTAAATCCTCAGCTTCCCTGCACAGCTGGGAAAGGGAGATGGGTGAGCAGAGAGAAACCCAGGGCTTTTCCACTTTGCTGCACTTATCCATAACACTGGCCTTTGGGGAAATATTAACTTAAGCCTGCCTCCAGAGGAAAAAGCTGCATGTTATCTCTTTGCCACATAATGCCACCTTTAAAGAGCTTTAAAGAACTGGCAAGTGACAGTGACAGCTGCTGGCAAAGGTCTGCTGGGACAGGCGTCACTGTGGGCTGCAGAGATTCCTTGGTGGGGCTGCACGCTCTCAGCTTGGGTGCCACTACGTGCTGCCTTTTCCTACCACATAAAAATAAAAAAACCCCCACATTTTCCAGGGTTAGGTTCGAGTGCTTTTTACTTTTTTTTAAAGTATTTTACATATGCAATCTTATCTAATGGGTGACATCACCTGCAATCTTGATTTTTTTTTTTTTTTTGAAATGAAATGTCCTTGTTGATATGATTCAGAGAGAAACAAAAATCAAGGGCAGGAATATTTAGGCTGCCAGGGACATGGAGTTAGCAGCAGGCAACTGGCTTTATTGCAATCGGTTTTTACAAGCCCAACTCTTCCCTCCCTCCTCCTCTCCTTGAGCCGCTGGACAAGTTGAGGACCAGATACTATTTTTCAAAACTTAGTGAAAGATGGGAAACAACCTTTTGTTTTCCTTTCTTACATTTACAGACAAATGTCAGCCACTCGTGCCAATGCCAAAAATAACCCAAAATGTATTAAGTCTTATACATGTAAAGTCAGAGTGACCTAACAGAAGGAACACTTAATTCAGATTTCAGTATTTCAGATTCTTCTCCTTGACTAATCCCATCAAATACAAGTCACAAATCTCTTTTCAGTTCTCCTGTGTGCACAAGCAAATCCCCTTCTCTTGTGAAAGCTTTGCAGTCAATTGATCAAAAGTACTCTTAAAAAGCTAAATATATTTATAAAAATATGCAGCACCAACAGTACCATAATGAAATTCTACCACAGGAAACCCTGACATCAGAGAATATAAATGTAAAGTGATACATCCTATCAAAAAAGGAGGGGTTCCTGCAAAACATGGCAGAGTTTTCTTAAAGAGAAGATGCTATCTTTTAGTTTGAGACTAAAAATACTACAACTCTTTATATATGACATAAAGTCAGAGACAGCATCACTTCCCAATAGTTTACAAACAATATAAACTGCAGTCCGAAAAAAAATACATGGAATATTAAAATAACAGCAATTACCCTAATAATTATATTATTTGTATTTAAAAGTTTTCCATTTTTTTATTGCATTAATGCTTTCTTTAGGGCATATCATTTCAGGATGTACACAGAAGTATGCAACACAAAGCTGAAATAAATTGATAAAAAGAGATTTTAAAACTGACAGTGAGACGCAAGGGTCATCCTGGAAGCAGCAGAAGGGATTGCAGCCCAGAGACAGAAAGCAGTGGAACATGTAGGGGGACTTGTTTACAAGTCTCTTAGGGATGCACAGCTCCTACTGCCCATCCAAAGTCCTCCCTCGCCACTGCTCCAGTGCTATACAGAGCTGTCAAGGTGAAATGCCAAGTAGCCTGGGACCAATTTAGGTTCTTTGGTAACTGTTAATTCTTCATGGTACCATAATACCAACTCCATGAAAATAATCTCCATCTAATATCTTTTTTCCCCACAGCACAGTTACCACAATTTCCCTAGAAAATTCACAGGGGCTATCTAAACTTCAGTCCTTTGTCTTCCATGGTCTGCCTTCCAGATCCACAGCACAGAGCCACAAGACAAGCTAAGAGTAGGAATCTCGCTTTAACATGTCAAGATTTGCTGTTTACCCACTGCTAAGGTCTTTATAAGCAACACTTGGATGTGCAACTCCTTAAAACAGATTCACAGGCTCACTTACAGAAGATTGGTTCTATCAGGGAAAAAAGAAAATTGTTTTTTTATTACCAAAAAATAAACCAGTACAGCATTTTCCAAGCAAGCAATATGATTAGCACAGAAATGGGTTACCACGGGAAGCAATAGGTTCATTACCTTTTATTGTCTGGAGGAAAGACAGCTCTGCTTTTGCAAACAACTCAGTATTGGGATATGTGAGTGAAAACAACCACTTATATGGAGAAGTAGTAGAGGATCAGATGATTTAGCAACTGAATTTGACCCATAACCTAGACAACATTTCAAAAATAGTTTAAAAAAGTAACCAGAATTAAAGATGAAAATCAGAACTGATATCTTTGCGCATGTTGATGCCTACAGTGCAAACAGCTATACTGAAAGCATCCCTCACTCTAATAAATATATAATTACTGACCTTAAGAAATATATGTATGATATCCAAATTTCTAGTCTGGAAGCTGGGATTGTCTCCAATATACAGCATTTTTATCTATTTAAAAAATATTAAGTATTTTTGTATTTAGAAAGGCTCTGAGAAGCTGCCTTTCCAATTCTTAACAGAACAGGTAAACCGAGTATCCTACCAATACTATGGCAGTTTCTGACAGCTTTAGCTTAACAGCCAGGCTTCTTCTGCCAACTTAAATTTGCAGCTCGTGCTGTTTGCCACTTTCTAAAATAGGCATGACTATGGCACGCTTCTAGATCCATGTAGACCTTATGTGCTTCAGAGACAAGATGCAGAAAGCCCAGCCAAGCATTTCTTCAGAGCTGGCAGCACTACCCTAACGTCAGTCTCATATACTTCACAGGACACAGCCTGTGTTGTTCCCATGGAAAATCAGCTTTGACCTTGGAAGAAAGCTCAGGCACATTGCAAGTTAAAATTATAGATCTGTGGAAAGAAATGTAAAACATGAGCCTATCGCTTCAGCAGTTTTTATGAAAACGTAGCATATCACTTCAGCCCAGAGAGATTATTTAACCCCAAAGTTTAGAAATAATAGGAGTTAAGGGCTCTCAACACAACCTAGGTTTTAGTCTTAGGTCAAATCCTGTTAATAATACAGACAAAATCAAATCTACAGCAGTGTCATTGGGTAGCTCTCTTAAGACATGAAGCTCCACTAAGATATAAATAGAAGTCTGTTAAGCTGGTTTTCTGCATTCAATTAAATTTGGGCCACACTACCAAAAATGAGCTAAAATTCATCATCTCAGGTGATGCATCCCATAGTACCATCTTGAAAAACATCCAAGACCAAGACAGACACAGCCACTGTCATTGTTAGTCCCCAGGTCAGGACGACAGGCAACGCTACTGAGCCACAGACACAGACATTCAGTCTGAGCTGGTGCAGACACTGTGATGACCTTAAATAATGACAATAAATGTCAGAAAATTGAAACGCTAATGCTTTTTACTAAAGGTCTCATGGTGCATAAGGACAGAAGCCTTAAAGAAGATGATAGAACAGCTTTGGTTATTCTCTTGCTGACAACACATTAAGACAGTCTGTGAAATGCCTGTTATCTTAGTTTTGTACCATGAAAACCCATGGCTATTAGAATAAAGATGCTAAAATGTTTACATCTAATTCTTTATGAAGGCACATAAATATATGCCCTGGCTTCAGAGACATAAAACACTGCAGTTCACACTGATTTCACCCATGGGTGAAGGATGCTTAGCACTTCTCAAAGTCCCAGCAGAATAGAGAAGTCAGATTTTCATATCAAACTCTCTGTCCCAGTCAAGGAGAGGCTCTGCAGCTGCACAAACATAACCCACAGGAGAGGTCTGCATCTTTAGGCAACTGTTCAACACATTTATGGTACATAAACCCTGCCTCTCTCCAAGGTCTAGTGCATGAAAGGTTACAAGTGTTCATACATGCAGCTGACAATAGTTTTTCTCCAGTTTTCCAAGGCAGGAATGAGCCATCAAAACACATCCAGAAACACTAGTTGGTAAACGGCCACACAAAACAATCTGCCCATAGGCGTCTGTAGCAGCACAACGGAAGCTCTGCAGTCACGCTTAAGGATCGTTTCAAATACCACAGAAAATCGTGGACGACATGCCCAAACGTCCAGCTGACAGCAGGTCAACTCTTCAAAGTTTGGCGAATGCTGGAGCAACTTGTCCTATTAAATTCTGAAAATCTCGGAGGCTGGAGATTTCACATGCTCTCTGCCTCCCTTCTCCAAGGTTCAGGCACTCTCATTGGGCTTTCACTTTTCCTTAAGACCAGCATGAATTTCCCTTGCTACCCTTCCTGACTGTTGCCTCACGCCCCCGTGAGAGGAGTTTGGCTGCATCTCCCCTTCACCCACCCATTAGGGGGTTGAAGACTGCAACTCAATTCCCCTCGGCCTTCTCTTCTCTGGGTGGAACAAGAGCAGACCGCTCCACCATCTCTCCACGCATGCCACACAGTCAAGAGAAGCACACAGCAGCTTCCCCCACCGTGCCCACTGCATGAACCCTGGCAGGTCAACTTTGTTGACCATGTGAGTCGGAACATCATAGGTGAGCGTACACTATTAGTCATGGAGAGGTTCAAAGCAAGCCGACTCTGCTCCCTTATCACCAGCATTTACCCACGGCCTGTGCCCAGGCACGGTGCTGTCGCTGCCTGAAGCCCTCGGCAGCGCACGGGGCTGTATCTAGTCCGAGCAGGGCAGGAGCTGCCAAGCACACCGAGGCTCAGAGCACAGGCCCAAACCCTGCAATTGGCACTCCTTGAGCCTGACTTACAGCCAGGTTAACAGACAGCAGAACGGAGAGCATATGTGCGAGTCACAGGGGTGAGGTGCTGCAGTCACTGCCAGACACTCACTACAACTCGCAGTACACACATACACAGCCCCAGCTGTTCCCAAATGCCTTGTATCCTGGCTAAGGGATTTGGCTGAAAACCCTTTTCCATTCCTGTTTTCCTGTCATCAAGGGTAACAGTGGCAGTACAGCCTGTTTCTATGGTTTCCTTTGGTCTCAGTGCCCTACACAATTATATATGCAATCTTAAATATTACTTCCTCTGTATCTATGTTGCACCTAAAACTGTAACCGAGTGACTGCTTTCATGCTGCTGGAATTGCAGGGCGGCCAACCCTACAAGACTCCATGAAGCCAAATTTGTCAGCTGAACTCTATCAAAAAGCCTCAGTGCACTGTTAAAAGGTAAAGAACAGAAAAACCTGTTTGACTTGCAGGTCCCAGCTGAGCCTGCAATACTGAGAACATCAACAGGATGAGACTATAACAATTTGTAAACAGAGCAAAGTAAATGAAAATAACTGAGATGAAAACAAAGGGGAAACTGTAAAAATACTTTTCATGACTTCTAGAGCATTCACACAATTTTAAACTGCAATATTTACAGCAATTTGGGATTTATAAATGTACCTCAGTACATTTTATATGTACCTCTTGACAGAGGTTAAAACGGGAAAAAAAACACCAAAGTAGTCTCTGACCAAGAACTCTCCAGACAAATCCCTGCAAACGAGGCTGCCCGTTCTTTCAGTCCCACTGAGAGCAGCTCAGCAGAGAAGGTACCAGTATATATTTAGACATCAACTAGTAAACTGCATTATGCATTACTTCTGAAATTCCCTGCTATCCATGAATCTCTTAGTCAAACACTTATGAGAAGGAAGTAGATGACCTATTTTTTAAAGTGACAAAAGCTCTTGCATGACACAAGCAGAACAGCTTCTGTGGCTTGTTTTTCATATGATAGGCATCAAAGTTTAACTCCTTCTACTTCACCATGAATTTTACCATACAAACAGTATCACAGCTATTCGATTTTACTTTCCTATTGCCTGAAACAGACTTGAAGGATCACAACTGTTGTACACTTAGTGCTCTCTTTTATACTGTATTCAGTTGTTTCATTCTGTAAAATAATACGGGTGATGGATTTTTTCCCCCTGAAGTTCAAATAAACTTGGCAAGAAGGAAGAGCAAGAATGTGGGACAATCACATTTCATCCTCTTCTGAAGAATCATAGTGCCTCATGTTAGAAATGAACCAACCGAAGAGGTACTTAAAAACTTGCAAGGAACTGGTTGCTGTATTTGTGAGCAGCTACTATACAGTAATAACCAAGATAACACACTTATTCTTAATAACCACCATAAGGAACAACTGCAATCTGTTGTTGTTTCACGATGACAGCATTACTTAAGTCTAAAAATAACAGTTTCTAAGTAGCAAAAAAAAAAAGAAAGAAACAACCAAAAAACCCCACGAAACCCAAAACCCCTTAATTAAGAACATTTAAAGTATTTAAAATAGTAAAATACCACTAGCGATCTCTTACAATTCAGGAATGTGTATCTTTCATGGCCAACTGCATTTAGACTTTGATTTTCTTCAACATCACAAGATCAAACAATTTGTCCTATAGGATCAGCAGAATCTTCAAAATATAGTTATTGACCAATTTGACTAATGCCAGTAGAAGAAGGATTTGATCTTACAGAGAAAGGGAAAAAAATGGCTCCTAAACCAGACAAAAAATATTCACTGAACAAAGTTTTTATTCATCACACATTCCTTTTCTGAAATGGAAAAATAAATAACCGTGCTTTGTGCAAAACAATACTCCATCTAGATTTCAGAGCACGGACATCAACTAATAAGCTGTGAAAAAAAACATTCCAGTGTTTCAGATGATAACAGTTATGGACCTTGACACGCTGCTAATGGATCTTGACACAGGAAATACTCTAAATTCAGAAATATTTGCCTTAAGGTTATATTTAAATATGCAGACAGCGAGCCAGCAAATTGTCCAATAATCTCCAAGGCCCATGCACTGCCCCTCCACCTATGCTGGGTTTCTGCAGAGACCCAGCTCTGTTGGGCCCCCTCTCATCCTGATGCTTCCAGAGCTCTGTTTCTAAAAGCCTCATCCAGCACAGCCCCTTTTCACATAAATACAATCAATTCATTGTTGCAAGTGCTGGATGCTTGGTTGGAGAACCCAAGGTCCACAGGTGAGTTAATGGCACCAGCAAACCCCTAGCAGGACTGGAAAATGCAGCAGTGAGCTTAAAGTTAACAGTAGTGAGGAAAGATGTGTTTCCATCGCTAAAGCCTGAATTTGCATAGCGTGGAGGGGGAATGGTTTATCAAATTGGGCAAAACTAAAATCAAGGTTTTCTCACTTCTCCTTGAATGTTGGCCAGCCCATTGCATAGAATAAGGTAAGAGAGGGAAAAGGTTACCCCAGTCACCATGCTTTAACTTTTCAATTTCCTTTAAATTTCTTAGCCCTCCATGTTTTTATGACAACGATAATTCTTGGACATTAAATACATAAGCCATTAATGTCCTGAGAAGCAAAACTGAAAGTATACTACTTGAATATCTTCTTGAAATCAGATGTAAACAGATACCAGCCAAGAAGGATGCCCGTTTCTGTACAGGTGCCGCACTGCAAACAGGCAAGAAGGCAAGAAATAGACCTCACTCAGAAAGCCAAATATCTGGGGTTTGTTAAGCAGAACCAGCCTCCCTTACAGAGATGTGCTGCAGTGCTGGTGCAGCATATAAAGGCCTGTGGGAGACAGGAGGTCCTGCAGTCCGAAGCTACCAGCTGATTATCTCTTCTGACCTACTTCATCCTCTCCCAACTGTGCTGTATGTTTCCACCATCCAAAAACATGATGCCATACACTAAATTGAAACTATTTTCTTTAGAGCTGTAAAGAAGAATCCCCCAAAACCTTAGAGAATCCCAAGGTATGACTTCCTATTTTTTATAATCTAAGAAATTTTATACAATCTATGTAATTCAACATCAGATGAAGAAAAGGCCATCAAGAAATGCATGTTACTGTTTATTTTTTCAGGGAAACATGGCTAAAATGGCAATGAAATGAGGTTGTTCTACTTCTGCTCAATTATGAAATGTGTAGGATTGCATGATATAAGCTGAACACATTTCACCAGTTGGCAAACTCCAAAGCAAATCGACTTCTTGGTGCTCCTATCTAGTAATTCAATGCTCTCTTCTACCAGTGCTCAAAACGAAGGGCTGAAAGTAAAATGCTGTATCTAACTATAAAACACAGTATAGTCTGAAACAGTCATAACTGTTGTCTCTAGGGAGGATTCCTATTTTCATGGGAACTCTGAAAAGGAATTAATCATCTCCCAGGCAGAGCTGGACACTGTGACCAACCTGCATAACCTCTTGTAACCAGAGCCACTTTGTCCTGCTCCATTTGGGTTATGATACTCCATTAGCTGTTCTCTGATCCATGCAATCAAATTTTCCCTTTAATATAATAGTTTAAAGACTAAATAGCTGTGTGAATTTGTGTCATGACATTTAATTTAATCTAATCTAAGATAATTCACCTAATATGTAATTAGCTCCATGATTCCTTTTTTTGCACTTAAATAGTAGACATCATGTTACCCTATTTCTGGGAATTGAGGGGGACCTCATTTTCTCAATCTCAGATTTTTAACCTACTCTTTTCTTCTTGCTGTGATTTCAACATGGCAAAGACCTGAATTATTAGACTGATAACCACATAATAAACTCATAAAAGTACATTTAGAATCCTGAAAATACAATGTAAATCTCCCAGGTACAAAAAGCAGTGAATGGGCACTTTCTTAGAAACAGCTTAAGCTAAGAGCAATGATAAGTATATGGAAGGCAGCTGAGGAACATCACATGTGGAAAAATCTAATTATAACATATGTAATAATGCATCTGAGCTTTATCTTACTATACCAGATGATTATCTGCTTTCTAGATTTAAAAGGATAGCATGGATCTGCAGTCCATTAATACAGAATGATGGCTCAATGTATGCACCATTAAATCACTTTAAATTATATTACCTGTATCTATATATTACAAACTCCCATTTCCCAAATACAAGTACATCTATATCTAATGTAAAATCTTACAGTTAAAATGGCAAGGCAGTGTCACAGCACTGCCTGAAACTCTCTTGATACAGACAGCTAACAGTGTGTTGCCTTGGTACAACAGAGCACACAGGCTGAGTCAAGGATTCTGGAGTAACAAGCACAGATCCACAACTCCACCCCAAGAGTAAAAGAAATATCGAGGATTTCTCCTGGATTACCAAACAGTGCAGCAATTCTTCGAATCTTCCATGGGGCTGATTTTAATACCACACTGCACCCTTATTTTCTTTGCAGAACCAGAAATATCCTTCTGTTACAGTAAACACCAAACCTGAAATTACAGCCTTTCCATAGTAATTTTGGTGGAAACCTTTTGGAAATAGTGATTTTAGACAAACTGTGGCATTGAATTTGCCCTACAATACTTGTCCCATTGATGTTAATGGAAAACTTCCATTGATTTTTCTGAGTAGATGTGGTCTCCTCACATTTAATTTATCATGAAAATTGATTGCAAATTGTTTACACAGACCACATAGACATGCAAAATCAAAATTTGGAAACATCGAAGCTAACCCTACACTTAAAACCAAAACCCTCAAACCTGCCAGTTATTCTTTCAAATGAGAGTTAAGAACTCTCAGGGTTTTTTCCACTCTCTTTTTTTCCAGGATGCTATTTTTATCTTGGCACTGTTCATTTTTGCTATTTCATTTACACGGTGTTTGCTGCAATTACTGAGATAGAACAGTGTCAAGTCTCCTCTGTATTAGAGTGTTATGCATTAACTTTTCTACTGGGTTTATAACTTTAGAATCTATTTAATTGACATTTAAAATATTATACACATAAAACTTTGGACTTTGTATTCCCTCTACTAGGTTCAGTTCTACCACTAGAGAATTTAAATGTTTCACAGCATTTCATATTCTTCAGCTCGAAATGACAGCCAGGTAACTGAAGAAAGGATTCTGTGCTGGAGTATAATCATCTCCAAAGCAGATGTTACCTTCTGTGTTAACCACCTTGGTGCCCTTTAAAGGCAGAGAACAAATTTGGCATTTCGGTTCAAATCACCCTGCAACAAACACTTACTCTGCTCTCACCTGCACCCCTGTACACTTGCCTTGGTCTGGGCACTTCCACGGAGAGAAGCAGCATGCTGACAGTACATATTTCATCCACAGACCATGAAAGAATGTGGACAATCGACACACCTGGAAACATGTATGCCATCAACTAACCCAAGGAAATACCAAACTAGGTTTTTAGCTGAAGTCTGCTGCAGGTGCCTGACCCCAGGTCACTCACTGTCCTATCCAGGAGATCATTTTCCTCTCTGTTTTCTCTAGGCTCCCACCGGGCTCGCTGCGAGGATGTGATATGATTAAGCATGTTGACACACAGAGTCACCACATAATTGTAGCTATTCAGCCTCTGCCTGTTGTTGTGGTAAAGATTATATTTAACAGCTACAGTTACCCTCAGAAACGCAATACACCATCAACTCTCAGAGCCTCCCCTTTTCCCTATGCACAACCCTGCATCTGCCTAAAGCACTGTAATATTCTGCGATCATCTGTGTTCTGAAGTAACCACCTCCCGCTGACACACAACGCAGATGAACGCCAAACCGCTGGAAAATACAATTCCAAGTCAGTTCTCAAACCTTGCATGTATCACAGGATAAATTACTTTTGTATTGCCCTGGGCAACTGGATCCCTCCGGGAGGCAATCCGAGCTAGGGCTCCATGGCACATCCCTGATTTTCACCTTCTCTTCCACCACCATCTCGGCCAGCAAAAAAGGCCAGGCTTTTAACCCAAATTTCCCCATCCGAAAAGCTGTGTGGTCTCACCCGCGGGATGCCGGGCGGGCAGGGGCGGCAGCCTGATGCCGTCCTCACCCGCACCTCGGCTGTGGAGCCGCGGTGAGACCCCCAGCCGTGTCACGGCGTCCCGGCGGGGGGATGCGGGGGATGGACACGGGGGATGAACACGGGGGATCGACACGGGGGGGCTCCCGCCAGGGGCGCAGGAGATGCCCCGGGGCAGGGGCGGCTCCGCCGGAGCCCCGCGCAGGGTCCCACCGCCCCGCACCGCCGCGGCAGCCGCAGCCCCTCCCGCCCGGCAGCGCCTGAGGCTGCGGCAGCGGCAGCTCCCCCAGCCACACACACACACACACACACATAAATATTCGCGTATTTTCGGGATTTTTTTTTTTTTTTAGGTGAGCGATTCCCGTCCGGCTGCCCCTGCCCGCGCCCGGGCGCGCAGCCGCGCGGCAACGTGACGGACCCCAGCGGGGCAGCGGCCACGGCCCCTTCCCAAATACCAGGGGGGGTCTGGGCTGTTCCCCCCGCGCCCGCCTACCTGTGCCGGTGCTCATGGTGCGCAGGAGGGACCACTCCGCGCCGCTGCTGCCGCCGCCCGTCCCCGCCGCCCGTCACGGCGCCCCCGCGGGCGGCACCGTCCCCGTCCCTGTCCCCGTCCCCGCCCGCCGCGCAGCGGGGCCCGCGCCGCGCTCCGCCCCCGCCGGCAGGTGCCGGCACCCGCAGTCCCGCCGCGGCTCAGCTCGGCTCGGCTCTGCGGGCACCTTGGGAAGTGTAGGCAGCCCCGCGCCGCCGCCCGCGGACTACATCCCCCTCCGTGCCTTGCTGCGACCGGGGGCGGCTCCCGCCCTGCCGCTTCTGCGGGCAGAGCTGCGGCAGCTCCCGCCACCCGCCCCGCCGAAATCTCCCTCCATCCCGTTCCCACCTGCCGGCCGCAGCCGCTCCGTTCACCCTGCGGGTGAGACCTTCCTCTGCGCTTTCCTGTCCCGCTTGCGCTCGGCTCGTGAGGTGCCCGAGCAAAGCAATGAGGTGCGCAGGTGCTTCGGCACATCCCCGAAGAGCCCGGGGAATGACGATGAGGCTGTTTGCTCATGAAGCTGCACCGCACGGAAGGTGTTGGCAGCAAGTCTCGGCGTTCAGGAGGTGAAAGGCAGTGCTGTCTGGAGCAGGTGAACTCTCGCTGATCCTTTGGATTTGAAAGCGCAAGGGCACACAGTTATTATTAAAGCCTTTTATTTATTAAATATTGATTTATTCAGTATTTCATCAATCTGAAAATCTATTATAGTTCTGAGAGACTTAATGTTTTTAAAAACACAAACATCTGTTTAATCAAACACAAAAGCAGCCAGTGTAGTTGCATAAGCATGTTTTACTGCACAGCTCCTTTGAGGCTGATTTCAGACTGGGTTAAGGGCATCTTGGAGTTACAGTAACAGTGTGAGGAATCTGGTGAAGACTCGTTTTGTATTTTGATCAGTGTGCTGATTACACTCTGTTCCACTGACAGTGAAGGTTAAAATTTAACTCACAGTTGTAACCATAAAAACCTACACAGCTTTCCCGTCCTACACCAGTAACTGATGTGAGAATTCTACTCTGCTACTCTGTAGCAGTGCGTCTCGATTGGATAGGGATCAAGATCCTTTGCCCTGTGTAAGTGTAGCAGTACCTATGGCTCTTACCTCTTTTGTCGCAAGCGAATGGGGAACCCCTGAAGACAGTCACTGCCATCCTGAAGAACGTGGACCAGCACTCAGAGCAGCCATACAGGAACAGACAATCCAAACCAGTAACGCATTCCTGACAGCCATCAGTAGTGGGTATCTGCTGAAAGGGACTTCCTGAGCCAGATATGTGTTCTTTGCTTTGAAGAACTTTCTACGGATTTTCTTCTGTTGTCCAGTTGTAGTTTGAATCCATGTGTGCTTCAAACAGCCTCCTGTGCAGGAGATTTTGCAGCTGAACTGTGCCTGGTGCAAAGAATTATCTGCTGTTGTTTCAAACCTGCTGTTTGCATCCTTTATTTTGTACCCCCTCATTCTCATAGTAGAAGAGGTAGCAAACATTTAATTCCCTATTCACTTTCTCTGTGTCACTCATGAATTCATACTGTTCTATCAGATTCCACCCTTTACTCCTACTCTAGTTAGTCATTCCTTAAAACAGGTGACTCGTAACTTCAGTACCATGCTACTGTCTGCCACTTTCTGCCATTTGTTTTGGAGTTTGATTGTTTGATTGTTTAACACAATTTCTGTTTTTAATCATGAACTGTCTTCACATATAATAACCATTGTGAGTTCAAGGCAACCTCTGAGTGATGTTAGTAACCCTGTTGCTAAGTATAAGTGTTGCTCTAAAAGCTAAATTAGACTTAACTTGTATTGAAGGTAGTGGATGTACAATTCATATCAGATGTAAAGAAGAGGAAACTGCCTTGGGCTTTAAGGCTGTTGGGCAGCAGTGTGAAAGGAGAATGAATGCATATTAAAGCCTATGAAAATTCATTGCATTGAGAACCCGCAGGCACACAAGAGGATTTTGGAAGTTCTTTCTACCAGTTATAGAGACAACTGAAACATCCAGGTTGCTGCACAAATGCTCAAAATCCCTACATGGTTCCAGACTTCAGGGAACACTGTGAGAAACTGTTGCAGGAACATGATGGATATGAGCAATTTTATATTGCATTCTGTAGTTTTATAAACTTTGTTTTAGTATAGCTTTATACACACTGTAAACTGTAATTGTTAAGATGGCTGCGAGCCTCTTAGCTAGAACAAAGGGAACATAGTGCCAAGAAGAAGGCAGGGTTTGATAAGGTAAATAATTATCTCATTCTGACCACATACCTGTTATACACCAATTAAAAGTGTATTTGTAATGTATGTTTACATCTGGACAGAACCCTGTAACCAATTGTATGCATCTTGTCACGGGACACTGTGTGAAGACACTATAAAAAGGCACAATTCTTTTAGTAAAGCGGACATTTTGCTAATCTCATAGATTGTATGCATTTGTACCCTGAGCCCCTCTGTCAATAGCTTGGAAAGGTAGATTCAGGTTTAGGAAAAGAGGGAAGAAACTGTAGTTTCCTGAATCTTCTTTTGATAAAGAAATGTTGCTTCTCTTATTACTGTGTGGGCTCAAACCGAGAGATCTTGAATATCAAACTCTGGTGGCCACCTGCAGTACTAAGTTGAAGCATTTTTATGAGCCCACCAAATAGTCATTTAGGCACACCTTGCAAAAATGTTTTTAATTCCCTGTGCTCATGGTACTCTTGGGGATTTTCATCCCAGCATGCCTTACTGTAAGTCAGGGCTGCTGGGCAGGCTCTGCTCCATCCCCAGAGAGAATCCTCTTTGAAGATGCCATAGCTCAGCAAGAAAGTTCTATCGTCTCCTTGAGGTTTTCTTACTGGACCTGCAATTTCAGGTGGTGAGGACAGAGGAGACAACAGGAGGATAGAAATAGAATACACCTAAACAAACACAAAAATACTTTAAGTAAAGGACTCTCCTTCTCTTTTGAAATATTTTACCTTCCCAACAAGTAAATCCAAGCAGTAGGACCACCTCTCATCATGAAGAAAGTAATTTAGAGTACAATTCTGAATTTAGTTCCTGGTCAGCTTCTCCTATCTGTGTTTTACAAAAGTTTCTTCATTATGTGATGAAGACCAAAAGAAAAAAAAATATTTTTTTTAATTAGGGACAGCACTTAATTCTACTTTCAGCTTTTGACATTGACTTAACACCTTTAAGGAAATGATGATCTAAAAAAGGAGACTTTATCCAAATGAGGTAACAGAATGCAAGCAACATTTCTTCAATTAATATAAAAACGTGTCCAAACTTTCACTCTGGCATCATTAAAAAGGAACTTACAAACATTATAGCTGCCATTTAAAGAATCTTAAATGGAGATTAGTGTCATTTCTTCTCTGCTGTTCTTGTGTTTGTCTCCCTGGGACTGTGTGCTTGTATGAGGGCATTTGTCTTTCCAATAGAAAGTATTCAAAAAATACAAACAACAGACCCTAAGGATATTTATGTTTGAAATAAGAGGGTTTGTGGCACAGTCTCTACTTATGTAATTCAACAGCTGGCAGAAGTCAGCAATAAGATCTATTCCCAGTTCTCTTGGAAGTACTTGCTTTTTCAGGCAAGTCACTTTAGTGGAATCAGACCTGAATCCAACAACCATGGCATATGGTTATGTCACCAAGATCTGACAATGTTTGATGATAAAACACGTAAGGACTACACTGTTTTAACCCAGGATCTCATTAATCCACATGGAAACTATGTATTTAAATACCTTTGAATATCTGGACCTCGAAGACCTGTCTCAGACATACTATGTTGCAGTCGTACAGAGATGGCTGCACTTCCATGAATCCAGTTCTCCAGAGGCTTATATGGCCTTTTATATAAGTTTCACAATTAATTACAGTACCTTTGACAAACTCCATGTTCTGTTCATTACCTGTAAATCAAAGAACACTTATGTGAAGCAAGGGCCTGGTTAGACATCATTTTCACAGTTTCTGAAAGTGGCATTTTGGCTTCCCTACAGTGCCTCAGAGGAAGTAAGATAACACTATAGCACTTTTCTGACAGCTTCAGTGACACCATCCGCATTCTGCTGGTGTTTCTGGAGGCTGGCAGGAAGGGCTGGATCAAGGTCACCAGCAGTGCCACCAGGGTTTGGTAGCTGGCCTGCTGGTAGGATACCCCTCTCAGGACCCAAGAGGGGTCCAAGTTGGCCATGCAAGTATGACATACCTTGCAATCCACATATAAAAAGTCCAGCAAGATCTGTGGAGCTTTTTGTTGGAAACGGAGACACAATTGCTGAGTGGAGGCCTGGGATTCAGACAAAGCTTTACTGCTGCAGTTCAACAAGTTACACGTTGCCTGAGCTGTGGAAAAGGAAATGTCAGCCTTACGGTGTGCACGAAAGTGGAGCTAAAATAAGTCAAATGACATCAAGTCTGTAGAGGCTAGGAGGTAACTGTTGCACTGTTGTTACCTACAGTTACACCGCTGTAGACATGAGCCCTTAGGAACAGAGCTGCCTGCAGAAGGATTTGCCGGTGAGCAAATTTGGGAAAGGCTCCTAACGCTTCTTCTGGGTGCACAGTACATTCCTTGGTACAGGATAGCAGCAAAAAGAAAAACCTGGGAGAAGCAGGGATCTGTGCCTGTGACAGTATGAAATATATACGCATGAGATCATCTGGTCTTAGAAGCAACTTGCAAAACGAAAGCAAGCCAATCAAACCAAACAAGGGAATGCTGTTGCACAGGTAAAGGAATTGAAACCACCAAACTGAAGACCAAAATGAATATTGCAGATTTCAGTGGTTTCAATTCCTTAATTGAACACAGCAACAAAACTGAGAGGAAATGCAGTCATATTTTGGCAATGAACCAGTCTCTCACCTACTATTTCATATTCTGTCAGTAAAGAAGGAACGAGACTGATTCAAAGGGCTAATTGAAAGCAAAACCTGACAGGAGAAGGGGCAGGGTAACATTAAGCAGTGGATTTCTGGCTGCAAGAAGGCAAGTTACGGTATTTTCCTGTTTGTCCTCTTTCAAGAGAAAGAAACTGAAATGCTTAAAACAAAAAGAAAGACAATTGGTCTAAAAGTGAAGGGAAAGAATCTCCCCATATTGCATTTCATTAACCTGTGAAACTGGTTGCTGAAATATCCCCCATGCATCAGACCAGAAAGACAGATTGAAGATTATAAAAAAATCTGAAATATTTATACCTCTAATTAAAAAAAAAAAAATCTAACCAAAAATGCTGTAATTACACGAAAGAGGACAAAGATTGTTTATTGAAAGGATAAAAACACTTCTGCCTTCATGTACAAACTGACATTTTAAGTAAGAGACAGAAATTTCTTCTCAGATTTTTTCATTTTTTATTGCAAGGTTTCTTACAACTTTAGCTGATGCAACATCTCTAGTCACAGTCAGAGAAGAAGCTTTAGGCTAGAGGTAATATTAATAACAGCAATTCAATCTGATCTTTTTCTGTTTCACTGAGCTTATCCTTCAAGACAAAAAAAAATCTAGAAAGTAAAAATACTACTCAAATTTCCTCAGCACTAAACATTCCCTCCTAAGAGAGCAAAATAGCAAAGTTAGCTCAAGTCAGCATTAGGGCAGTAGCACTAGTTTTTGGAGTTGCCCTTTTTTTAATTTACAGTCACCTCAAGTTTAGTAGAGGAAGGGAAGAGAATGGGACCATAATGTTTACTTCAAAGGTCAAAGCACTTATGAAGTATTAAAATAAGGATCTTAGGCTCAGTATCTACATAAAAAAGTTGAAGTCATTTGACTAAGTTGGATCTTGCTAAATCAGTACCAGCTCTTGATGTGCTTGCAATGGCCTTTAATTATCTGAACTTAGTTTACTAAATACATAAGAAAAATTATTATGATTACAAACCCAGCTGTAAATTACTTTAGGTTGTCTACTGACATGGACAAGTAGAGAGTTGTGCCTTCTCAGCTGAACTGAGTAAACCCACATTATCTTTTCCTCTTGTGAATTGAAGCAACATCTCAATTTATACTGCAGTCATGAGCCGTTTCAACCACGAAGTAAAAAGCACATGCTTCAGCCAAAACATAATTTCAGCATTTCAGAGCTACTTCCTCACAGCTATCCATAGCTGTGCCTAACAGGGGGGTAAAGTTTTCCTGTGATACATCGAGAAGCATCTGAAGCATAAGATATCTATAAATATTTTCTTCCTTAGAACTGCAGGACTGTGGAAAAGCTGCATGCTTTAATCTTTTAGCTATTCTCTTGGTGAGGCAGTTTGGGCACACTTTGCTCTCCTTTGCTGCAAGAGCACACAGCAGGCTCATGTCCAGCTTACTCTCCACCAGGACCCTGCCTGTGCTAATTCTGCTTGGTCAGCACATGACTGTGTTACCCTAAACTGTTAGTGATAAGCATTCTTACCTGCAACCCCATTTGGGCAAACAAAATGTGTCATCAAAAATTAAAAAAGAAAGAAAAAAAAGGACAAAAGGAAAAAAGTTGATACACTGAAATAGATGACAAATTCAGTCACTAATTCTACGGCGTGGAGTTCATACACACCAGTGACAGTTTAGACATCTGCTATGCAAATTCTTATCCTGGGCAAATTGTAGAGGTTTTCTTCTTATTTTTGAAAGCAGAACAAATATGTGGGAGGATGCCTTTCATTTCAGCCCAATTGCAAGAGAATTACAGAGAGATGTGCAAGTACCCTAGGAAATACAGTCTTCTGCTAGCCTTGGATCTCATGCTGCAGAATAGCTAAATCGGTCACAGGAATGTGTCCTATTTCTCTGTGCCTGGAAAGGAAGACCAGCCAAATAGCTCAAGGCACCTTTTTTGTTTTTCCTGCTTTACCTTTCTCTGAGTCTTTTGAATATAAGCAGGTGACATAGAGCTGCTGGCACAGGTCAGCTGAGATGATCTCAGAAACAGCCTTGAGATGCTCTGATGCCATTTATGTAACCCCTGAAATGCTTCCCCTTTCCTGCCCTGCTGCAGCTCACCTGCAAATGCAGCAGCAGTTGTATGCTCAGCTCACTTCCTGCTGCTGGCAGGACTGGTGTCCTTTTTTTCTGCAGCGCCTCTGGGCTGTGCAAAGGGAGATAGGAAAATATCTAACGTTTAGAAGAAAATTTGCATAAGCATAAATGACTATATTCTAGATTTGACTACCTTTCATGGGTCAGTAAAGATCCATAAGGGAAAACCAACCTTCTATCCTGTTCTTGGGCCATTTCTGAGCATGAAAAAGTGAGGCCAGCACTCCTCCCCAGCCCAGACTGCATAGGTCCATTGTTTAAAAGATAACAAGCTACCTGCCATCACTTTGCACAACATAACCATAATTCCCTTCATGCTGGTCATACTCATGAACGCAACTAATTTATCTGATTTTTCTTGGATCTTACGTGGATTTCACGTGAGATTTTTGATTGGATCGCAAAATCATTCGAGCCTTCAGGTAAGACTGTATTTGACAGTTTTCCTTACATTCATGAATGTTCTTTATGTGACACAGTCACAGAATCACTGGAGCTGGAAGGGACCTCCAGAGCTCATCTAAACCAACCCCTCTGCTAAGGCAGGCTCACCTAGAACAGGTTGCACAGGATCATGCCCAGTCAAGTCTTGACCATCTCCCGAGAAGGAGACTCCACAACCTCTCTCACATGTTCCAGTGCTCTGTCACCCTTTAAATAAAGAAGTTTTTCCTCATATTGAGGTGGTATCTCCTGTGTTTAAGTTTGTGTCCATTGCCCCTTGTTCTGTTGGCACCACTTGAAAGAGCCTGGCTCCATCCTCTTGGCACCCTCCCTTCAGTTTTTCCTCCCAGATGAAGGACCCTGCATTTGCATTTGTTGCATTTCTGATGGTTCTGCTCTGCCCAGCTCTCCAGGCTGTCCAGGACTTACTGAGGGGTTGCACAGCCCTCTGGGGTACCAGTCACTCCTCCCAGCATTGTGTTGTCAGCAAACCTGTTGAGGGTACACTTGGTCTCTGCCTGCAGGTCATGGATGAATAAATTGAACAAGTCTGGGGCCAGTACTGACCCCCGGTGAACCTACACTTCCTGAGCTTACCTATGAGAATACAGAGGAGACAGTGTCAAAAGCCTTGTGGAAGTCAAGACATCCACCATTTGTTTCTCCCCAGTCCATGCAAAGATATGTACTCTTAATAAAGCATTCATTCAGAGACTTTTTTCCCTTGGTTTGAAACCAAATTAGAAAAACTCATAAGGAAAATATGAAATTGTGTGATAGCTGGTGTTGCATTACACATTTCTATTCCTGGCCAGTTCTATTCTGCTCCAAAGGATTTCTCATTCCTTGATCTGTGCAGATATTCAGGTCAGGAGCTGTGTTCTGCTTTTGCCATTCACTGTTGTGAAATAGTTCTCTTTCCTGGAGGAAAAAACAACTCAGATGGTGCCACAGTACCTACTTTAGTGAAACTAACATATTAAAATATTAGTATTATAACACCATAAACATGACTGATGGTTTTTAGTTCTTACAATGATAATTACTAGGAATCACTGATTACCAGTAACTGCTACTCATCAAGTTGGTCCATTTTGGGTTTGCATGGAAGGGAGACACAAACTCACATCTTATCCTGGATTATGTATTTTCACTCTAGATAGTAGCATGATAAGCTACCATTTGCAAGATGGAAAATTCTTGGCTGGCAAGTGAGAAACTGCAGTTATCAGGGTTAGAAGGATGTGCTGCACTTGTGAGAGGATTACACAGCCTGCTTATGTGAGACTAACCAAAATCTCATGAGTGCAGAAGGAATTAGTGAACTTCAGGAGATGACTGTCGTCCCTTGCACACGGGGAGCTGTTGGTTCCTGCTTCCAAACTAGGGTGGTGTGAGGGCTCACACAATCCCAGATTACATCCCAGAGTAAAAAAAAAACCAGCGCACGGTAGCTGTGTCTGCTGGGCAATGTTATGCAAAGCACTCTACATTTGCAGCAGCTTCACAATCTGGGATGTGAAAGTAGGCATTTCAAACCCTGTTGCTTTATATGTTCCCCATAAGTGGAAAAGAAAGAGCATATTTTAAACGGCTTAATATTTTTAGACTATCAAGCTTTTCTTTCAAGGTTCAGTTGAATTCTACTCCTGTGCGCCACTGTGGCAGCTTTTTAATGACATTTCTGTTAAAACTCAAAAGACAGCTCCTATCCAAGCGAAATTTCAGGTTCTGAGTTACAGACATTTTTCCCTACACAGTAGGGCAATGAATCAAAGCATTTAAATGCAGTCTGCTGTAATATTTCACAGTCCTGCTGGATACAGAAACACAGTAGTCAAAGTGTAAACAGCCCTGTTTCCACACAATCCTGTCAAATGCCATGTAAGCACTTACATCTCTCTTTAGCACTGTTGCCCATAAAATATACCACAGATATAAATCTAAGCTGCGCATAGACTTATGAGCATATTCAGGAACGAAATATGGATATTTAACTTCAACAAGAGCGTGTATTTTAGGTGAGTTCTTGAGCACCCTGGTGAAACAAATTAAGTGTTGCAAACGTTCTGGTTCATACTCAGATATTGTCTTTGGGTTTGCAGTGTTTCAGGGGAAAATGGAATTTCATTTATTTGAAGGTTTTGCCAATTTTTCTTTTTCTTTTTTCTTTTTTTTTTTTTTTAAATTTACCCACAGAAGATGTAGCAACACCAGACTATTTGGCATGCTAGGACAGGAAAACCTCTGGGACAGCTTAGCTACTTTCTAAATGTCACTTCAGATTCTTTTTTCCTCCTTTTTTTTTTTTTTTTTTATTTTTTTTTTAAATATGGGATGGAATCAATGAATGTGAGTTTGCAAATGAAAATAAAATTATATAGGTTTATACATCAGAGATTCATAGTGTA
>JAWMRA010000130.1:62629658-62639725 GCA_035584735.1 Pseudotriccus pelzelni
TTTTCCTCCTTTTTTTTTTTTTTTTTCTTTTTTTTTTAAATAAATGAGCTGCTCTAGGCAATTAGCCAAACTGGAATCTTCACAAGTTAATTTTCAAATGTTCTCAAGAGCACGGGTAGTAGCACCATGGAAGATTTTTATCCTGAAAATGAAAACTATTGATTGCACCTCACTGAAACACAACTTTTAGAATGAATATGACAGAAAACTTTGCCTGATGAAGTAAATTATAGGTTTTGTTTGAGAAGACAATGGTTTTTATAACACCTACCTGAAGTTTCGCCACTGCTCACAAGAAGGCCTCCCCCAATGTGCCCTAGCCATGGTAGAAACAAATCTCTCCTTAACAGAAATATGGCTTGATTTAACTCTGCTAACCTGCAGCTAAGTAGTTACTGCATGAAAAATAACAATCTCATTCTTTCTCTCTTCTGTGTTTTCAGAAGTGCACAGCCTATTATTGCTTTTGACCCTATCAATCCCTGCAGAAAGTGACGTCCCCACTCCAGTCTCAGGCAGCACCACGTTATGCCTGAATCACACATTCAGTTACAAGGAACTCCAGGTGTTTGCAGTGTAACATGCACTACGCTCAATTTAAACGCTGAACAATAGACCACCCAGAAATTAATTCGGGTTTTGCCCACTCCCCAGTGCTTAGTAAGTTGCATTATCAGTCACAAACGTCATTATGACTCAGCGTCTCCCGTTCAGAACCAAAACTCCTTTAAAAGGAAACCAAGAAAAACAAGCATGACCTAAACAAATCTAAACAAGTATCTCTGCATGTGTTAGGCAAAACCATGAGGAAAAAGTATGTCACACTTTCATGTGGAAGCCGAGCAAAACATGTTCTAGGAAATCTTTCAGCATGGATTCACCGCATAGGCTAGAGATCCTTTTCATCTCAACAAAACAGGTTGATTTTGCAGGTAATGTTTTCAGCTAACATTTTTCCCACCCAGGATGTAAAAAAGGTTTCGTTTTTTTGCTACAGTGGCCATCAACGCTAGAGGATTTTCTTATTTTTCTTGTGAATTCTTCTAAAGCTTTTGAATGCTTCTAACCAGCAGCAGTGCAGGCCTCCTTTTTTTTAAGCTGTAATCTGGTCTTTATCATTCCCGAAATAGTTGTTCTTGTGGAATTTTTGCAGTCCTATAGTGAAAATGACATAAGAGCTTCACAGGTCAGTATAATCAGTTTACATGATCAGTTTAAATTGGATTTCCCCACTGTTCATTGTTGGTCCAACAATGTTCTTGGGAGGAGATTCTTTGTACTAGACTCAGTTCAGGCTGGCCAACATCCTGAGCATTGTGGTCGTAATCAAACATCTCAAAATAGGCATCTAGGTTAAACTAAGAGTCAAGGTTCTCTTTGAGCTATCACCTCACCCAAGAGGGAAGAATGTCAGTGCAGGGGAGGTATTCACCTCAATTCTCTGAGAACAGAATTATTTACCAGCTGTAGATAACTAGAGCCATAACTTTTAGTGGTCTGACATTTGGGCAGCAGATCTGCTTTCCAATTTTGCTTTGAAATCAAAATGTAATATTGCTTGACTTTGTACTAAATGACATCTGTCTTCTCAGCCAGCATCAAGCAGTGTTAGAAAAGCTGTGGAGCTCCATATTTTGTCTTTTAATATTGATCAACAGTAAGTTTGTAAAGAAGAATAAATTAATTTCAAAGAATGGAAGAGTGCATCTTATTGTAAAGTGAGCATTGGCTGCAAAGGTGTGATTTGATGTCTGCAGCACAACAGCACGCAGGGGTTGGAAGAGAAACACACACCATCAGCAAAACAGACTTTGTTTGACCTGTTTGCACTGACTCACAAAACAAAAGGGATTTCAGGGCTCACAAATGACTGCTTCCTACCTACGTTACTACTACTTGTGCCACAAACTTTAATGACAAGTGTGGGCATGTCACCTTTTTAAAAGAGAGATATGAACATAAAATAGTAAAAAAAGTTTTGGACAGTCAAAAGAGGGACTGGGATCACACCAGCCTTTTAAAATATCCACTGTAAACAGACTCAGTGCCATGGTCAAGAATAAAAATGCAAGATCACTGCCTTTGAACTGGATTTCCTTGCTAAGTGGCAATGACTAGAGGGCCAACTTCCATTTGTGCTTTTTCTGGAATCCCTTAAGGCAGAGGGTAGGACTGGGCTGGGGATCTTTAGCCAATGAATGGAGCACAGTACAGAAGTATGTCAGACAGAGATCTAGCCATGCCAGTTTCATCATGGTCCCATGCCCACGTGGATCTGCTGTTCAGAGAAATACTGAGTTGTGAGTTAGGGCATCTGCACTATGTTTATCCATCTTGGAGAAACTACATGGTGTAGAAGCACAGTCTAGATATTTGTGTGTACCCTAGAAGTATTCCTCTGCCAAGGGATCACCCTCTCACATCAGGAGTACAAAACAGTTTCAGTGTTCACGCTTTCACCCTCAAATACCCTTTCTAGGAGGTAGAATATAGAATCACAGAATGAATTGCATTGGAAGGGACCTTAAAGATCATCTAGTACAACCCCCACTGCCACGGACAGGGAATCCTTCCACTAGATCAGGTTGCTCAGTTTTTATTCCATCTATCCTGTGCCAAAATGGTCTAACCAAAGCACAGACTAACTTCTACTAAACTCTGCCATGAGGAGCACAATTAATAGCATCAGGTCTATGTAGAAACAGGTGGAAAGGAGTGCTTTGTTTGGAGAGTGTAAGGGGAAATGATTAATCAGTGTAGCTATTCAATATAAGAGGAAATGCAGGAAAGAAGATGCTGATTGGCATAATGAAGGAGAACACTTTTGCCCTCAAGAACTCTACAAAAGAGGAAGCATCCTGATCTCTGCTTCCTGCTCCCAGATTCAACATGACTAGGACTGCAGACATGACAGTTCTCTTGCTTAATGTTCAAGTTCTGGCTCAAAGTTGAAGTTAGTCTCATTTTCTCAAGATTTCCTGTTCATGCTCTTACTTTCACTTACGTACACCTCTGATCTAGCAAAATAGCACTGTTATTCCAAAGGTATTTAAACATGTCATTCTTTCTCTTCAGGTTCAGACTGATTGGTAAAATTGCCTCTAAACAACATGTAAATTTACCCCGCAGCCTTGGCCAGGACATTTGGTTTGTTCAGTAAAATGCAAACAGATTGTTTTCACACTGTTCAGGTGTGGCCAAGCCATCTTCTCTCTGCAAAAAAAATCCCAGTTCATGCCAGGAGCTAGGATTTGTTCCCCTCCCTGTGGACAACGGCAGACGTTGCACCTATTGTTTTTGCAGGGCTGAAATGTGTCCTGAAATGAGTCTTCTGGTGAACAACAATCCTGAAAAGAATCCTACATGGACAGCAGGATGCTCCCTCTTAAGCCTCCTTTTCTTCTCCTCCTTGTGTGCCTTGCAAGAGTTGTTTAGGGCCAAACAACAGGGTTCAAGAATGCAACCTGGTCCTTTGGTGTCGTGTCAGCCCTGAAAATATAAAGGAGCATGTTACTGAGTGTAGCATATGTATTGCCAAGGAAACAGTCAAGTCCCATGGCAATAACTATGAACAAGAACAGAATCTGGCCCAGTTTCAGGTGTCAACCTGTGCATGAATGGTTTGCTCCAAGAATAACAAGAGCCAGACAGCAGATATGCCAATTCCCTGCAATAATCTGAAGGTCTGAATGCTGTGGTTACAGCATAAAAACACAACAGGAAACTTCTAGACACACCCCTCAGCCACACAGGCCCTCCTGACAACTACAGATGTCTCTGGAGCAAGATAAAGAGAGGCAGCACTTCCTAATTCACCAGATTGACCATCCCCTTGGGAACACCAGGACATAGACAGAAGACTCCCCATGAAAATGCAGGAGGAAGACATAGGTTCTCTCTGCTCTGGCAGAGATGAAGTGTGTGAGCTGCACCATGTGAAAATCCTTATCACCACTAGGAGAGGTAACCTCCTCTCACACTGCAGCCCTCTGCAGCTCAGCAGGCTTTCCCTGGGCTAGGTGAAGAACACACTCAGTTTTCCAACAGCTCAAGTCTGGCAGTTTTAAAGTATTTTTTTAAGGATGTATTTCAACTGATCTGTTCTTAGACCTGGCTGACTGTTCCCTTGCATGAATGTTTATGCCAGTAGAAGAAGAAGAGCGGGAACTGAAATGATAGGGTGGGGAGAGGGTGACACCTCCCCTTTGAGCGCCATCATAGGCATGCAAAAATTTAAAGTGACCAGAAAACCCCAGGGATATTTTTTTATGGAAAGTAATACTGAGGAAAGAAAAATCTTATTAATATATACATAACCCTGAAAATCAGACCATGCCTCTAAGGTTCCCAAATGTAAGCTAAGTTCTTCAGAAAACTGCTTCCCTGTCCTTCAGAAAACCACTTCCCTTTTCTTTCCCTTTCTCTTCCCTCTAGTGAGCTTCATAACAGAACAAAGCAAGACCACAGTTGAGCTTTGTGCTACAAATTATAGCTTTGTAGTTTCTGTAACTGTTATCCCTGACTGTGGCTTAAGTATCTGTATGCTGAATTTCTGAGGACTTTAAAGAAAACAGTGAAGTACATTGAAGAAGTAAACATGCAACAAGGGAGAGCTGCTATGAGAGAAAGCTTAGTGGAGGAGTTAGCATGATAAAAAAAACTTCTACCCCTCCTGAAAATATACTTATGTAAGTAGACAATCATTCTGCATTGTTCCCTGTCAAAGATTGCCAGGATGGCAATGCAGCTGGGATGTGCCTGCCTAAGGGAAAGAAATTTTACTGCAAATCTTTCTTTCTTCTTTGGCTAATTGCAGACTCTGGCTCTTTCTTGTAGCATGCTCACATGACTTTGCAAGCTGATTCTTCCAAATTCTTAGGCAAAAATTTGAATGCATGATTCCAAGTTTCCTCATCCAACTGTGTGTGAGCAGTTGTTCCTGGCAATGGGCTCTGTGTAGGCTCTCAGTGAAGAGCTCATGGAAGTGCTTTTTAGATATGAATGAACTAGTGGACTGAGACTCCAAAGGTGAGTACAGATGAAAGGGTCTCTGTATTCAGTAAAACCCTTCTTTGAAATATATTCTGTCTCACAGTTTTCCCTTTGGGCCACATCCAGCTTTTAGGTGCAGGAGAAAGTGAACGCATCTACTTGTTGTGCCATCAAATTTCCCTAAAACCTCTGCTTCACTCTTTGCTGGAGTACCTGTCTAGCTTGGCCTTTATCTATCAATGAATCTCAGAGCAGACCTCTGCAGTTCCCTGATCATCAGAATCAACCAACTCCAAACCCACTCACCAATATAGTGTGTTAACCTCAGTTTCTTAATAGAAGTATTTGATACAGTCAGAAAGTACTACAGATGGCAAAAAGCCTTAACTTCTGGAACATAGAGAATATAGAGATTGTCTGTAAATGTATCTGTGGACCATTCTTCCCTTTTCAGTGCTGGCACACAATCTGTATAAAACCTACAGGTCTATGCTTTTTCACATGGACACAAGCACACTGGACTTTGCAGTTTTTACATGGATTATTTTCTGGACTTCAGTGAAAATATTGTTTGTTCTTTAACGCACAGACTCTGGACCCTCTAGACCTAGTTGAAAATACCAGATTTTCACTCACCTTAAAATATTTCCAACCCTGCCAGCAGACAGCTTGAGATATCAGACTCAGTAAGATCCTTGAATAAAGGCTTGGCCATATAAGTTGCTGATGACAGAAGTCTGCAGATCAACAACAGCCTTATCTATCATTATATATATATATATATATATATATATATATATATCAACAATTTACTAAGTCCACAGAGCTTTCCTGAACCAGTCTGGAGACTGGCTAATTTCAGGGGAAGCTGATTTTCACAAAGCAATTTTTTTCCATTATGAAACAAGCATGTCCAAAGACTGCTCTCCCCATTTCCAGGTATTTCTGGATCACTGCAATTAAGTTTGTGTACACATGTGAGAAAAAAAATATTTTTCCAGCACCTTCAATTGTCAAAATTTGTTTTTAATTCTTTAATTCTGCTATAAGAAGCTCTGATGCTCTGAATGACACCAGACTTATGTTGAAATCAGCAACCACTTTTTTATGGATTTCCTCCCCCAGTGCTCATTTCTCTTTCTTGAACAAAACAATTCAAAGACTGTAATATAAAGACTGTAACATGAGAATTGTCAGATTGGATCACATCAAAGGCCCATGTGGTCCTTTCAGCAACACACAAAATCAGGTACTTAAGAATCCATATAAGGGCAGGACAGACCTGCAATGATACTACTCCAAGACAGTATCACAGTTGTTAACAGTTTTGAGGCTCTGGAAATGTGATAAGCCACAGGCATTTGTTTGTGAATTAACTGCCTTCCAGGTAGAACAGAACAATTGCTTTCCATGAATTTGTTCTATCTCCTTCTGAACCCATGTAAACTCAACCCTATAAAATTTTTACAGCGAGAAGGCCCATAGCTCACCCACATATCAAGTGAAGAGACATGTCCTTTCCTTTGTTATAAGCATGCTACCTTTTGGCCTCATTTGAGGTCCTCTAACTCTTTTCCTATGAGAAACAGTAATTTCTTTATTTATTTTCTCCATTCTTCTCGAGACAGACCTGTATCATATTCCTGTCACTCAACTCCCTGCTTAAACAGTCCTGCTTTGTTTTATTCAATCAAAATCCCAGCCTTATGTACTCATAAAAAGCACCACAGGGCCCTATCAGAATATCTATCTCCTTCTACAACCTCCCCTCCAATGCAAGGCAAAAATCATTCAGTTTCCCTTTGCATCTCAAATGACATAACTTTCAGAGAAACTTCTGGGCCTGGCTGCAGATCAGAGAAGACACTAACATTTTGCTACTTTACCAAAACCTCTGGTTATGGTGTCAAAAAGTCACCTGTGTTCAGCTTAGCACCAGCAGAACAGCTGATGCTGTTCTGGGCAGCCTTAACTGTCCCACTTTTCCCTCTGGTAAACTTTGTCTGTAGGATTTGAAGCACCTTGGAAACAGCAGAAACTGAATCTCATTAAACATAAAATCCTCTTATGACTGGACTGACAGCTACTATGAGAAATGTCAGCTTCAAATGACACAGACACAGAGAAGAAGCTTGTAATGGAAAAGCTGCCCCATCTGTAGCCAGAACATCGTGAATTAGAGGCAATAATTGGTCTTACAAGAAGAGAATAATGTCATCATTATTCTTACTACATGTCACTTTAAATCTTGGTATTAGATGATGGCTCTAAGATGTTCACAGCTAAAAATTTCTGACTTCAGTCCACGTGAACACATTATCCCCTGCCTATTTGAAGAGGAAACTGCAAATAGCCTTCTCTATCCAGAGGATAGGACCACTATGTGGAGTGCAATTTCACTGGGAGAAACTGGCATGCTCTGACTATGGCTAGGCTTACTGTGAAGTCAACAAGGATTTCTGTGCGATAGGATTTTTTGATCTTTAAATGGATGATGACCTTCATTTTCCAGTTAGATTTTTATCTACCGAGAGTAGGTCCTATTGCCCGGAAGAACAGAAAATCTAATACTCAAGCATACAAAAATTTCTTTGTATAAGACAACACTTCAAGTACCTCAAATTTTAAAGAAGTGAACAAGTGTTTCAGTTAAAGTTTGTTATCATGTCCAGGATTTCTGCTGTGTGAAGGCTTCTAAATCTGTTGCAACTGATCTGCTCCAGACTCTGTAAGTTGATAAAGCTCAAGTTATATATAAATTATAAGTTCTTGAATGGAAGCAGTTAGCCACCAGAACAGGGATGACATGACATGACAGCATATTAGATTTCTAGTAGTAATTTTTTCTTTTCATTGGAACATGGAGGTGTGATACAGGAACTGCTGAGTGAACTCACAAGGCCTGTTCATTCATACTACATGAGCATACATTTCCTCTTGCCTAGAACTCTACATTCTGATTTTGTGCAACAAAGACTCCATCATAGACAGGGAACACCAGAAAATGCCAACTTTTAGCATTTGTACAGAGGAAACGGCCAGACCTCTAGAGTCAACATCACTCACTGCTACAGAAAATGCCATAAGCTCCTGATAATAACCAGGAATTGGTTACAGAAATCACTCAAGTGTTGATGTCTTGTATAATACTAGGCCTTGACTGGCATCATCCTGCCTTTGAAAGAAACTTTTCTAAACTCTCTGGGCATGCTATTCAAATTAGTGTAATTTTAGTTTGGTGCAGGCACTCATTAAACCAAGTCTGGACAAACCATTCAAATACAATTATTCTTCCTGAGAAGAATCCAGACCAGCACAGGTACAGCCAGCATACACTTAAATGTGCCTGCAAAAAGTGTAATGACTGTTAACAGTGTAATCTGACCAGGACAACTGGGAGTTAATTTAGAAGAAACTGCAGATGTTCAGGACTAAGGTATCACTAATCAAATGTTTGTTGTGATGCTTGGATAAAACCCTTATTTGTCCATAGGTGAAAACTTTTTAACTCTTCCCCTCTCACCGACTCTTGTTTGGCATGGCCCAAATCACTTCAGTTCTGGGTTCTTGGGATTTTTACTTTAACCATTTCCTTCCCTGCTGGTTTTCCAGTATTTTAGAATTAGATATTACCCCTTACTAAGAGGGGTGTCTGTATCATCTTCCTTAGGCTTCTAATGTCAGTGAACTGAATCACAGTGATTTTCCTGGAAGTGCCAGGTACACAGGAGATTGGTTATTCCTTGAACCACAGCAGGAAACTTGCAGTGTGAATTTGCAAACCAACCTGATGGGGAATGTGTTATCACCCTCTAGTCTCATCAGACTACTGATAATAAATTAAGATAACATAGAAAGCTATCTTCCACCCTCATTTGATGGTGTCATTCCTTTTTTTTTTCTGGGTAATAATACCCATTTTTACCAAATGGACTATTACTTGGAAGTCTACACTCATAAGTACAGCCGAGAGTTTCCTGTGTCCTGAACCAGGCCAAACAGGACCTATTTTCAAACTGAGTGATCTTCTTTCAGCAGCAAAGCAGCTGAAATCCAGCCAAATCTATACATAAAGAACTGAGAATGTAATATAGAAGTAGATTAGGAGATTTAAGAGCAGCCAGTATCACAGTCACCAAAGAATGACTTCCTTTAACACGCAGTTGTATCCCATGAAAGATGGGGAATCAAAAGTGCCTAACTTCCTTGCTTTTTTATTTAATGGTTTTCCCCACAGAAAACAAAGAGTCCCAATCTGATGAAACATAATTAATCACAAGGAAAATTTGGGTTTTTTACAAACCCAGAAAGTTACCACCTAAAAAAAAAAAAAGCAAAGAATTCTGACTAGCATTAAAATGAATTTCATTAAAATCAAAACAAGACAGAGCTGCACAGCACTCTGCTAGAGACCTCATCTGCCAGAAGGGCTCTGGGCTGGTCAAAAATCAATGCATTTAATAAATTTTTGCTGGAAGAAAGGGAAAATGTTGTTTGCCAAGCAGATTTGTCAAAACAATCTAACAGGAGACAGTGGCAGGACAGGCAGCATCTTGGTACTTCAGCCTGCTTCACCTTGTGACTTCTACCAGCACTTTACAAATAGTGACTTTAATCTATAACACATCTTCCTGTGCATATGATTGGTGTGCAGTCTTCAGAGAGAGAGACAAAAATATATTAAAAAAAATAAGTTTTCGATTATGTTTCCTTATATCTGAAAGTGTCTATGGTGGGTCAGACACTATCTAAATTAGGTCTGCAACCACATAATTTTTCTTTCACTCTGGGAGAATTTGTGATGTGATAAGAAGGTAGGAGTAGGAGCATTCAATTTCCTTGGGCCCTTTTGGAAGCCAAGGCTGTCAAACCTCAACTCCTAAGATAGCATTACTATCTGTATAGTTAAAAGAAGAACCATTCCTCCCATTTCTGAAAGTCTTGCCATGTAAGACTGCATAGATGTGAACTGGAAAAATAAATCCTTTTCTAGAGGAAAAGTGTCGTAGGTTAGTTCTTGGAATTTTACCTTTCCCCTTGCTTTTGTGAGCGTGGGGGGAAGGGATCAGATAGCT
>JAWMRA010000130.1:62639825-62728661 GCA_035584735.1 Pseudotriccus pelzelni
CACGGGACACTGTGTGAAGACACTATAAAAAGGCACAATTCTTTTAATAAAGCGGACATTTTGCAGATCTTATAGATCGTGTGCATTTGTACCCAAAGCCTCTCCGCCTACAAGAAACAGGTCATGGACTTCAAAGTTCTTCTTGTTTAGGGCAATGCCATCAGCAACAAGCGTGGTTAGGAGCTCCCATGACCCAGTGGAAAAGTCATGGTCTTCCACTGATAAGACCCCATAACTCCAACCAATGAATCAGGAAGTAATTGCTGTTTTCAAGGTCTATAATCTAAAAAAGGTCTTCAGGGTTATACAGGAGACAACAGTCAAGAAAAGCCCTACCTCGACAACTTTTGGAGATAGTTCAGTATCAAGAATTACTTGGGAAGAGGTCACAATCCAGTGTATGAGTGGTCTATGGAAAAAATGGTTGCCATAGTTTATTCTTAACTCTGTTGGATTTGATGTTATCCTTGCTCTACAGAAAGACATTGTCTTTTTTGCTAAGGAAGCTGGCTTTGAAAGAGTTGATAGCAAAACTGTTCTGGAATTATTTGCCTCATGGTCAAAGTGGAATCACTCAGAAAGGGTTGACAAGAAGGCTTATACTAAATCTAAAGTGAGCATGCAGTCACACAGATGAAAAGCTGAGATCTTTCAGGACAGTCCATCCTGAGAACCAGCAGATACACTCTTTGGGGCACTGTATGATTCAGTCTCTCGTTACCAGTCTCAGGACAGTGGGCAATCATCCCTTGATTTTTTTTTTAAACCTTGTCCAGCTACTTCAAAGAAGGCTGAAAAGTCATCCTCTAACCTGTCAGCACTTTGCACCATTTCTGTCATTACTGGGAATTGAATTGGCACTTGGAAAACCTGACGATCCACATCCTTAATGTCATCCTGAATTCTTTTAGGAGCTTTTTTATGCAAGGCAAAAGAATTTCGCTTTTTACTGTACAAATGTTTTGTAATATTTCTCCACTAATATTATTCAGACAGTGTTATGGAAGAACTTATATTGCATTTCACTGTCCCTGTGCATTTAAACTGTTTGTATTTTTGAAGTACATTCACAAATCTTGGTCTACTGTATGAGCTGTGTTAGAAAAAAAATCTCCACTATCTATTGACTTCCTAATCATTCCATCTATCAGAAATGCATCCTCATCAAGGAAGGGAATATATCTATGATGTATCTATGTATCTGCAGATTTATGGACTGATAAAATACACATTCTTGCAGAAGCTGGTATAGCTCATGTAACCAGAAAATTTTTTTGTTCCCCCCCCATGAAGTCAAGTTGAATCACATCACAAAGTATTTCACTTCCTTAAATTTTTTACCCCCTTTATTACCTTCACAATTCAGGGAATCCAGTTGGGGTAATATTCAATTAATAATACTGATATTTTAAAATTCGCTTTCACAGCAAAGTTGTCATATAATGTTTTTGTATAGTGCTTTACTTAAAAAAAGGTTCAGTAGAAACAAGGGAAAAGGATTGTTTCTCATACTTATGAGTTTTCCAACAATGGGATGGTCATGGGCTTCCAGGACAATAAAATTATTACTTTTATTTAATTATTTGTCTGCAAAAGTTTTAGGTCTCTGCCATGCGAAAGGGGTCAAATTTTAAAAGTATCTCAGTGATGGAGGTTCCAGCAAGAGGGAGAGGAACGAGGACTCCTGCACTGCGAGTGAAACAGAATATTTGTCTCTTCAGAAAAACAAACAAACAAACACACAAACCCAAAAACCAAACAAAAACCCAAACAAAACCAAATCCAAATAAAACAAAACAAAAACTTGTGAAAAAAACCATCATGCAGCCAGTTGCCAGAAGTGATTTAGATACTAATCCAGACTGTAAAAGACCACAAATCCAAGTAGCTGTTTAACCTGATCAAGTTTACCCTTGGCTTCATGTTCAAAGCTGACATAGTATCACAAGATTTTCAGGTCAAATAGCAACTGGGACTGAAACTTAAAAGAACAATTAATTTGTGCCAGCCATACTAGTAGTTGTTCACACCCTTCTGAAAAATGTCCTAAATGGGTATCTCATGGGGAAAAAAAACCAAACCAGAAAAATCCCACATAAATTATACCTCCTTTTGTAAATTTTACTGTGCATTTCTGTATTTCATGCCATTGAATTCTGTTAAATAGTCCTTGAAACTGAGCTTAAGCTCCTAAGAAACTTTCGTATTTTTTACTTTTAAACCTACAATCTACTTTTTAGGCTGATTTTCACTCCAAGATGCTGCCTTTTGACAGCTATTACATCTTCTGGAAGACAAAATGAAATCTTACAATTTATAGTAATGTATTTTGAAGTGCTTATGTTTTAAATGACAAATTATCCCTCAAACGCATTCTATAAATTTCCAGAAATGTGTCATTTTTGCTATTAATTTAAAAATAGCAATTCTATTGTATGACAGAAGATTAAGAACCTGACATGACACGCTGTCATGACCCCTCCGTTGCTTTTTACTGAGTCTCTCTTGTGCAAAGAGAGCTCCCTAAACACCTGTGTGTTCAAAACATTTCCACTTTTATTCTTCTTGTGTTATACGTCTCTGAGGAATTCAGGGCTGGACTAGTTTGCCTGGGTTACAGTCCTGTAACTAGACTTGAACTACTCTAAATTTAAGACTAATCCCAAATCTAACTTTTGAATTTTTTGGCATTAAAACTACTTTATCAGGGAATTACAGATGCTGGGGCAGTTGCCAAAATAAGCCACACTTGTGTTTGCAACCTGCTTGTATCAGTGACAGTATCTGTCTTGCCTCTCTATCACCTTACTGTGTAAGTTGTATTGAAATGACATTGATAGTAAATAAGTCTGAAGTTTTGGAAGAGTAACAGACTGGGATGTTAAAATGAGATTCTGGGTATGGAAATAAATTGCCAACTACTCACTGAGCCAGAAGTACACGTGTTTATAAATAATGAATTAGCGTGAAGCAGCTGTAATGAAATAATAACGTAGCACTATATTAAGATGTCTGCATTGCACTATCAAGATGTCAGTAATAACTTCTGTGCAAAGCTCCTCGCACACCGTGGGCAGAATATAAACACTGCATCAGCAGTTATAACTTAGACATCAATTACCCATTGCAAACCTAAATGTATTATGATCAGATAATCAGTGGGTCAAATAAAACTCCCAGGCAAACTTTGAAAACAGAAAGCATGAAATAACATCAAAGGGAACAATGGCTGAGGATGAAAGAAATCTTTGTTACAGTGAGACAATCAAGGACTGTTCTCTCATGTCAGCAGTCAGCTTTTGGAAAGTTGGTCGGAACAAATAACTTTTAGTATGGCAGTCTGCTACATATGACAGGAAGTCTGGCAGGTAATGATGAGTATCAATATAGAATTCATATAGGAGAAAGATAAACACCAGGTTACAGCAATGAAATGTGCAGAAACAAAAATGCAGAGGAGGGTTTGGGGAAGGGCCAAAACAAAGCATGAATAATATAAAAGTTACTACATTTGCAAAAAGCATTGGCTATAATTTAATTTTAATTTGAGAATGGCAGATGAAGCTTGCAAGGATTTCAGTGCAATGTTACACAGTCTGTGTAACCACTGATATCAGTGCTCCTGACTGTAAACATGTAAATAATGTTGTGCTTTTCTAGTAAACAGTGAGAAGCATAGAGATCCATTTTGTGCCTGATGAAGAGAGGCTAATGCTTATTAAGCATATTGTGATCCCTTGCAAATGTGACTCCTTGGAAAACTACTCTTCATGTGAAGCTACAGCTTATCACTTGAAGTAGATGATATTACAATCCATTGGCCCTGAGTCAGTTTAACTCTGTTTTGCAGTCCAGGCTGATTCATGCTGATTTCCTGTCCTTATCCTACACTGCATATGTAAAAATCCTCCAAACAAACCAGCATCATGGCAGCAGAATATAGACCCTTCCTATGTGATAAAATTCTCATATAGCTTTGTCGGTAAGTGAGGCTTTGCCTGGTACGCTGTGTGACAGTTCACAGCAACTTTCAGCACACGCTGGCAGTGAACACATCTGGACTGGCAGATATCAGGGCCTAGAAAAAAGCAGCTGAGATCGATACTTCTGTCTGTGTCCTCAGCTGCACCAAAGATGTCCTGTACCATCAGTGCTGCTTTCCAGGCTTCATGTCACCAGGTGAAGGTCCCAGCCTGTACGAAATAGCCTGGACCAAGCCTACCTGAAAGAGAACTTGAAATGTAAGTGAGGTTTGTGGACAGCATATACACAGATGTCAACCAGAAAATAAAAAGGAATGAAAATATAATATTTTTTTTCAAACATGAGAAAAATTGAAAAAAAATGCTACTGATTATAATGAATGAACATGACACATACTGTGCATTTAGTGGAGTGAAATGAGGTTGTGTTAATGCTTACAATTTGGGGGCTTAGCTGCATACCCTTAACTTAATAAGAACCTTTTTATAGCGTGCCCCCAAACATTCACACCTTAACATCATTATTGCCTGTGATGGCAAGTGCAAGTATATTTGATTTAATCAAAAGACCATAAATGGAAATGTAAGATGGTTCCAAGGCCGAAATTCAGAGTAGAAGCATCTAGAGTTCTGATGATTTTCAGATCCATATTGACAAAAGCTCTGCTGTGCCTCAGATCTTCTCTTATAAACATCTTTCCTCATACTCATCGTATTTTTCAAGACTGTTGGTTGCTCTGTACCATTTAAAGATTTTATTCTTCTTCTAAGAAATACTGCCTCAAGGATGCAAGGCTGGATACTTAAGCAGAAAGTGTTGTGCTTGTTATGTTTATAATCACCTTTGAATATCCTTAGTTGTGGTGGCTGTGTCCAAGTGGTCTAAAACAATTACCGTGAGAGGATAGAAGTTACTAGAAGTTACAACTTAGATCTACAAATAAAGCTGAAAAAAAATGGACTCCTTTTTTGCACATTTGAGCCCTTCTTCAGGTCTCAACTAGAGGGCAGCAGTAATTTGGAAAAATTCCAAATATTTTGCTAATGTTACACAGAGGAAGACTTTTACAGCTATTTGAAGTCAAAATTATCACTATAGGATTTTCTATACTGTAGACATTTTGGTAGCTGGAGATGTTAATCCCAAACTATGGGAAAATCGTATTTTGGGCCATGTTGCAGCTGGTGAATGGAACAGATCTTATAGGATGATAAACTGAAATTCTATGACTGCTTCTAGCCTGGTGGATATCTATTTTTTCAGTCTTCTAGGTATTCCATCAGGCATGTTCTTCCACAGAGCATCAGCAGAGGCAAAAGTGGGCCTTCATTTATACTGAATCCGTATGGAAATATTTTTCCTCCAGTTTGGATGCCTAAGGAAGTAAAAAAGTTACTTTTTCAATGCCAAAACTAGCTCACAAGAAATCTGTATGCCAAGTACATTCAAGCTCCCATAAATAAATTTCCCTCGCCCTGCATTTTCTAGCACTAAGCAGAATCAGCAAGCAGATGGGTAAAATTTCAGTTCTGCAAATTAAGTGTTTCAATGTACAGCTAAGGATTGTAAATGCTTCTGTCTTGAAAGTCTTTTTATCCATCCCAGAAGTGCTTTAGCATGCTAGTTAAAAAAAAAAAAAAAGTGTGAATATGTATATAGAAATATAAAAATACATTTCAAATAGTATAGACTTAAACAAATCCTCAGAAGAGAGAAGGAATTGAAGCAGAGCTAAATATTCATTGCCACTGCTCCTCCCCCTTCTTTTTTAAGATCAAGGAGCCATGGCTTTCTACTCCACTCCTCACAATAAACAGTTTTAGATATACTGACATAGTTTTCTCTGCTTTAAAAAATAGCAGAAAAGCTAAGACAGCTTAAGTGAGAAATCTCACTTGGGGAAAAAAAACCTTGATAACTGCCTTTTTCTAAATGCTTAACATGGGACTAGGTTATCCTGAAGGTCTCTTCCAACACTGATGATAATTTGATTTTGTGAAAAATTTCTCTAAAGGAAAAGAGATATCAAATCTATTTGAACAACATAATAAATAACAATAAGTAATTCTAAATAATCTCTACTCAATATATCGTTTGTGAAAAGGTTTCCTTAAGAATAAACTCTTATTTCTAACTGTAAATTTCAAGCAGTTGAAAATAGTTAACCTTTAATTAAAAATCAATTCACGTGATTATAAAAGGAAGTACCTGTTTTTCATTTAAATGTCTGCAATGCTGTAAAAGGGGAGAATTTAGCCTGCTAAAGGGTAAAAAAAAAAAAGAAAAATTTTTTTTTTTTTTTTTTAGAAAGGTGTTTTATAGGAGTTAATGACAATTTGAATGGAGTGTGTGGTGGTTTGTTGGTTGGTTGGTTGGGGTTTTTTTCCTTCTAATATTTGAAGGTTTGTAGAAGAACAGAATTATTGCTTCTGTGTCAACATGTATTCCCTAAATTCTTGAGGCTTGGTCAAATGTTTTAGAGGCCCTATTTACCAAGTGGTTTGTTAATCCTAGTTTCTTAATCCTTGTAGGGAAGAGAAAACACACAGAATTTAATTCTACTTTCAAAAAAAAGAAAAAGAGGGGAAAAAACTAATTTCCTATGCTGAAGCTTGTGAATACAAATTCTTTAAATGTATTTGGTTTGGGGTCATCGAGAAGTAAAAGCTTTCCGTGCTGTATGCAAGTCAAAAGTTCGTGTTTAATTTAGAGAGGTTGTTATCCTTGTGGGGCAGAAAATTAATCCTGCTGAACTAGAGAATAGTTGGGAATGAATTTCATGGGAATGAAGTGATTAATCTAAGTGGTGAATGTTAGTTGCAATTTTTATTCTGAGCTGATGAAGCTATTTTAAAAGGCTTATCTTTCTCTAATACGTGAAGCCCTATGATCCTTGTCATGGCTGAGATGGAACTGTGAATCCAGCCATGATTGCATCCCTTCTTGTTTGCTGGCATTTAGATTCCAGCCGAAATTGCTTCCTTGGTAGGAGCATGTTGGCTTTTTGGTCCACTGCTAAAAGTGTCCTCAAATGAGTAACAGAGTTTCTTGGGAGCTGCGGAATTTAGGAGGAAGCTCTGTCAGGTGCGTACCATGTTATTGCTTGTGCTGAGTAGTAACAAGCTCCGCAACATCTATTATTAGCATGTGGTCAATTGTAAGTTAACTTAGCTATTATGCAGTGGGCTGTGTAAATAGCTTAGGAACTGTGTAAGTGGTGTAACAGCTGGATGTTTTGACTCAGCACTTTCCTGCAGACTACAGGGCGACAGCATTTCCGTGCAGATGGATGGCAGTGTATTTTTCTTTTCATGTTTTCTGTTTTTCCTTTCTGAACCAGGCTATGGAGCTGGGGTGGTGTTTTTTCAAGACCTGGGGGAAGTAAAGCTATCTGGGTTTCAAGCAGGCAGATGCAAAGATGACAGGACTCCAAAAGAAAACACTTTTTAACTCTCTAGCTAATTCTATATGCAGCTACTGTGGAGAGATAACACCCTAATCAAAAGGAAACATATGGCTAAACCTATTTCTGTGAAAGTTTTGTGTAAGTATAGTGTGAACATGATAACACAACTAATATCCATGCATGCTTATAATCCAGCTAAAGTTAATGTAATTATTTGGATAAGTTTGCTAAGTAAAAGATTGCCACTGTGAATTGCACTTCAGACTGAATGGATTTCACATCTAGGGGCTCAACTGATATTTCTTTGTGAACTTTGCAGTACAGATTTTATTATATTATGTTTCTTTCTAAGTGGGTGTACCTCCATCACTGGAGGGAAAGAGGAATCAATAGAGACTAATTTAGCCAAGGAAGCAGTATCTTGTGCCATTTCAAATTTGTCATGTTAGCTGTAAATAGTGAAGAATGCTAATTTCAGCAAAATGTGGAACAAAGAGGATCTTTTTATGATAGATTCCAGCAAGGGGAATTAAGCTTAGTAACATTTATTAGATTTGAGATGAAAGAGATCAGACAGGAATTCAGTAAAGTGGATAGGAATATCACTTCCTGCTTAAACCTGGTATTTCTATCAGTTATCAGTGAATAGTCAAATGAGTTACACTTCAATCTGCTTACCCATTAACGTTAGTCTCTTTGGCAGTGGACTGTTCCTTCATAGGTATGTCCCCAGCTGTGATGGTACAATAGTTACACTGGAGAGTACAAGTTGGCCTTAATACTAAAATGTGTTGTTTTTCCCAAAACAAGCCGGGGCAGTGAAAAGCAGTCAGGCAAACATGCAGCTGCAGAAGAGCAGACAAACAGGATGATGAAAAGCAATGCCTGAGAGAGACAATTAGAGGAAGTGTCTTGTATCAACACACAATGTCCTCACCAGCCTCCTGTCAGCTTCTTTTAGTAATCCTGAAATGATCAGAGACAACCCAAAATAAAGAAGGCCATCAAGGCTACATATAATTTTATTAGTTAAAGAACTGTTTAGAAGGAACAATTTAGAAGCCTTTCTTTTTTTTTTTTTTTTTTTATTTTTTTGGTTGGTAAAAGGAAACCTGAAAAAGAGAGCTCAATTTATAGTTACTAAAATGTAATATTAGGGATGTGATTACTAATATGGAAACCAACCTGTGCTACCTCTGTATTTTTTCCTGTTTGCTGCAACATATTGGTCTTATTTCATGAGACCAACTGTCCAAAAGGTTATTCAATTATATATCTGTAATGCAGGTTGGTACTGTTTCAGTAAGACAATAGAAAGTCCAGGGCCAACTTTTGATGTCATTACCCTGAAGCTGGAAACTTTGTTTCCTTGCTTCTGCTTAAACTACATGTCAGTATACACCACCAAGAACTGAAGTCCTCTGTGTGGTGCGATGAAATTCCATGGAGTATTACTTACTTCAGAGTAAAATCAGAGAGGAAGCTGAAGATGCCTGATTCAGTTGAAGATGCCCTGCCCATTGCAGGAGGGAGTTGGACTACATGACTTTTAAATGTCCAACTCAAATTGTGAGACTAAGCAGGTATGGAAAAGGAAATTAAGGAGCCTTGGTGCTATTTTATTACATGTTTCCTGAAGTGAGTTGCATTACTCCTAATTTCAGTATTCTAAAATAAAAATTAGTTAAATCTTTTGAGTTTTTAGGGGCACACTAAGCAGTGGTAGATTCTACAGTGGTAGATTGGGATCTAGAAACAGACAATGACACATTGGTATTCATTGGGAAAAATATAGGCTTAGGTGGCTTTCGTGTTTGTTTTGGGTTTTTTTTAGTTGTTCTTGTTGGTTTTTGGTTGGTTTGGGTTTTTTTTTTCCAAACTACCTTGAATACACATAATAGAAGAGGAATACCAGTGAAAAACTGAGGTTACAAAATGTAACCAGAGATTATCCTTGAATATATGTATAAATAAATGTGAATAAAATATTTAGGCTTTTATGAAAGTCATAGAAAATTAACCAGTAAAATGGTGACAGAAATGTGGTACTTCATGCTGTTGGTATAGTTACTACATAAATCAATGAAACCTGCAGTGGTATGCTTTGTGTACTGCATTACAGTGAAATATCAAATTATTTCCCCCTGGGATGATTGGTTAGTTGAGATTTATACAGTTACTGGAACACCTTCAACTCCATAATTTCTGGAGAGATGGAGAGTTCCCAAGCACTCTGCAAAAACAGATTGGCCGATCAGCATGAAGTAGCATTTATAATTCATATTAACATGGTGTGATGGGTTGATGAGAGTATAATTTATAATTAATACCTAAAGTATAATGTTTAAAAACACTTTTGAAGTGCATGTTCCTTGAGGTGCATTGGCAGGAGTCATTGCTAAGTTCTCAAAGGCATTTGAAGAGTCTGTTTTTCTATTCTGCCTGGCAAGAGCTATACGAGGACAGCAGTGCCGTGTGGGACAGCCCATCACCTCAAACCCCGCGTGCTGCCCATGGGCTCTCTGACTGTTTGCTGTGTTTTGGAGCAGCACCCACCCTGCCAACAGGCAGGCAATTGGTCAATAGCCTGATATCCTAGACATTCTGATGTTGCCAGCTGGAGATGCCTGAGATAACTAACAGATGTGTGCATGATTTTGGAGTGGACACTGTCTGTTCTGTTCCTGTGTAGGCCCTGCTGCAACACAGCCCACACTGATGGCATGTGAGGCACTCGATGCTTACCTGTAGGAGCAGAATAACTGTGCCTGACTGTGTGTGAAATCTATGGGGTGTTAGGGAGGAATAGAACACATCTCAACGTGTGGAGGACAAAAACCAAGCAGACTTGAGGTAGGATGGATTATTTTCAGTTTTTCTCAGCCTTGCATTTGTGGGTCATTAAGGTTATGACACCTGGATCAGTGATAGTCTTATTACACAGAAGACAAGTTCTGCATTATGTTCCACAACAGTCTTGCTCAACTCCAAACTGATATTTAATGCTGCCCAGTGCATGATAGATCTGCTAAACCATATACTTGATTTAGACCTCAGCATATCACTCTAAATTTGCTGGCAAACAATTTTTCATTAGTGCTTTTTGTAGCTGGAATGATAGCAAGAAATCTAATTTTCTGATCAAAAGCAAAAGGGCAAAAAAGCCCTATACTCCATCTGAAAGACTCTCTGTTACTTTTTTCTGAACAATGCTCTCTTAGCACATGGCCTGGATGTGTCCCTTGGAGCCTTCCAGCCACCAATGCAAAAGACCACAATGAATTATTGCTTTGAAAAGCAGCAGTGTGCGAATGAACCTTCCAGCACACTTGATACATTTCTGGTTTGCATAAGGAATTTTAGTAGCTTAGCTCCATGCTCAGGAATGTTTCTTTTTTTAAAAAAAAGAAAAAAAAGCTTTTGAATTAACAGTATCAGTTAATAGACAACTTTTTTGTACTTGCCACATGTAAGCTGGGCTGTGCAATCAACAGGAAAGATAAGAAGGTCAAACAGGAAGAGCTGTGCTGGAGTCAGTTTTGAGCAGAGCTGAGGAAGGCACGGATCTGCAGGCTCTTTATCAGCACGTTATAGTAAATCAGACCTGAAAAAGGTAGGAGAAGTCTTGTGCTCTATACCTTCATGTCCCTCTTTTGCTCTGTTTTAGGTACTATTTGTCTGGTATTTGACTGTAGGTTTATTGTCAAGGTGTTAGAATTGCAGCCAGTTAAGGAGGGGTAATTTCCGCAGTGTTCAGTGCTTTGGTGTGTCCATAATGAAATGATTGGAAAATATGTGTAAATGTGATCTGTCATGGTTCTGAAAACGTGCTGGGAGTTCCTGTGCTGCTCTGTCTTCTCTCTTCCAGGTAGTCTTCTGTGAGTCGAGCTGCTGTGAAGTAGCAACAGCTCTTACTTTATTCTTCTGCATTAGCTGGCACAGGTCAAATTCTGTCATATCTACCACTCAAAATCAAGTAATGAGGTTCACATATGCCTTTTATAGTTTTATAACAGTGATCTGATTTTTTTTTTAATCACCCTTAGAGTTTATGCTCAGTTTTAAGCAATTATGAGATTGTGGATTTTAGTATCCAGTTTTCCATATCTAAAATTGGAAATTTTGGACTTATGGTGCTTTCTTAGCTGGATTGAGGGTAGAAAGTATATTTCAGTGCAACTGAGATATGAAGAAAATTAATCACAAGGGTTAAAACTTTTAAAGGAATCTGTTATATATCTGAAGCTTGCTAGGGCTTTTTTGTTTATAGACCAGCCTGAACAATGATACTGCTTGCAACATTGTTTACTGAGATTTGCTGACTAACCTAAAGCTATTTCGGTGATAAAGGAGTCAATCTTCCATTTCTGGAGAGTACTGAGATTCCTAAGTCTCTCTACTCTGATTATAGCTTTGCTTTACCTTTCTGTATAGTACATAAAAATTAGGTGTTTTCTGTACACAATCTAATATGGATTTTTTTGATATTCATGCCTGTGACTGAATTTCATAGGGATCAAGGCTATGATTTACTCTCTCTGAGGACAAAGTTTATAATGATCTTGGCTTTAAGATGTTTGTAGGCTTTTACAAAAGATGGAAAACAAATGGGAGTTGAAACTGGGAAGAAGGAATAATAAAACAACTGCTCTAGCATCAGTTTGGAAAAATGACCTAGATTAACAGAGGGCAATACAGTGGCAACACTGAGGTATTGTATAACATTTAGGATGCACAGGAGATGAAGCAGAGCAGATGATCAAGTATGTACATACAGCCAAATGTGCTTTAAATGAAGGCAATTCAGGCTTCCCTAGCTGTCTTTTGGTGGTTTGGAACACTGGAGGAACATAATGCATCACCAAAGATGAGTAAAAATTTGGGGCCTACCAGAGTTCAGATCCATCAGGAGCTCAGGTGAGACGAGGGGAGAAAGAAACGTTGTTGCTGCTCATTTCCCCTGGGTAAGACAGAAACTGGTGCACAGAGGAGTAGGGGCAGTAACCTTGTACCATCCAGAATGTTTATAACATGTGAATAATCCTCTTGGAGTAAATTTTTTCAGCCTGACATTCAGCTCTGAACTTTTCCAGCACTTGTGCATGACTGCAAATAATCTGTCTCTGTAAAACTAGGATAATTATAGCAACTGCCATTGATTACTTGAAGCTAGTCATTAGTAAGTTGTCCTGAGCCTCTTAGAGGGAAGGTGATGAATTAAAGAAATACTGTATTGCATGCAGGTTTTAGGCAACTGGTTCAAATATAGTCCATTTTTATACACTGGGTCCTTGTTTCATATTTAGAAATATACCTTTAAAGGGAGAGTCTATTCAGTGGATGTTACTGGTTTCCTCTTTCAACACCCCTTAAATGGAAAAGAATTGGTGGGAGAGTGTTCCTGTCATCCACAACACCTCTTAAAACAATAATAAAAGGCAAGGGGAGAAAAACAACCCTCAGCCTACATAGGGAAATGGAAAATGTCAAGCTATATGTGCTTGTTTTTTATCCTGGGTAGCTGTGCTTTGAAAGCATTCAGCAAAAAGGAAGCAACAACACAGGGAAAAGAATGATAGAGGAATTGTTCTACTCAACTTCTAATAGGAGAAAGTCTTATTTTCACCTCACGTTCAACAGCTGTTGAATACAGACCTCTCCTGCCTGTTGTGCCCTATGAGAAGCGAAGGGGAAGGTGGAGGGACCTTCTGAGCCTCACAGACTGGACAGGTGCTGCCAATGTCTGTGTGGGGCAGCACACAGAGCCACTGGACACATTCCCCGTGTCCAGGGAGCTCACACCACAGGGAGGGAGGATACCAGAGCACCCAGTAGCATCAAGGTGTTGAGCTGTCCAGCCTCTCCTCTCTCCCTGCTCATCCCCAGTGCGAGTGCCTGCCTCAGAAACTGAGGGTCCCCAGAGCAGTGGGGAGTGCCATATCTTGCCTGCATGGCTCTTATTTTGAGTAGAGGTTGGATCTGAGTTTGGAAAAACAGGGATATCATTAACTTTTATTGCCAACATGCTGCACCAAATAGGAATTTCTTCATCAAGTTTCAAAGAGCATGAGAAAAATAATTTTGTCTAAATTATAAATAAAGTGCTTAGTCAGTGCACATAAATGTAGATTGTAAGAACTTGTTATAGAAGACAAACTTTATGTGGTGACTGGTAGATTTAAATCTTGAAGATCTTAATCTTGTATTTGTTGCTATCAACAAATGGTTAGTTGCTAGCTTAGCATTATACTTACTAGCATTATAGATTTATGAAAAAACCTCTAATGAGAATGACTCAAGCACTGCAGTTTAATACTCTCTAAAGCTGTTTTATATTGGAAAAATATTTTTTCTGGTTTTGTGCCATTGAATCTGCTTTAATTTGTGCTGGAACAGTTTAATAATTGATGAGAAAGTATCAACATAGTAAATAGGGTGATTATAATGTAGAATTACTTATGTATTAGGGTTTTGCTCCTTGGGATACTTACATGACAGTTAAAGGTAAATAGTAGAATTAGTGATGTGTAAAGTTCTATGAACTCTGTCACTTGGGACCACATTAGTGTCATTTAGGATACATTTATATGCTAAAAAAAATTCAAAAGAACACAGGTAGGCCAGGTGCCTGGCTACAGGGAAGTTATTTACTGTCTTGTTCTCAGTATTTACATAGAGCCGCATGGGTTGACATTTGATAGTTAAGGCAAACACTTAAAATGGAAAAGGAATCTACAGAGGAGAGCATGACTGTTAAAAGTGTTTGAGATTTGAGTTTTCTTTTTGTGCATCTTGGAAGAGCCAAGTGAAAACACGCACAAGAACATACCTGTTTTGCTTTTCTTTCATTGGTTCTGATTTATTGTTTTTTCTCCTTGGCTTAGGCTCTGGCATACTATGACTGAATCTTCTTAAACAGATTATATCCATTTTGATTTGTTCAGATGTTCTGCTTGCTCTTGCAGCACCCAGCTTCATAAGTTCTTTTGCAGCTCTGTATATGTGTTACTCTTACCAACATAAAACTGATTCAGAAGACATGAGAAGTTAATCAGTGTCTCTTTTGCAACTCAAGTGAACTCTAGTAATTCAGGTCACAGTATACTTGTTTTCCTAAATTCTGTGAGAATGATATTTTTTTGCCTGTGGATAGGAGCTTACAGAAAAAATTAATCTGAACACTGAATTTCATTTCTGGAATTAAGGGTAATCCTGATCTAAAAATAGCAACTGGCTTTGGAGTCATAGAACTATGTAATTTAAATAACCATCTTTGGAATTAAATTATCATTAATACCACAATATTTACATCTTTTTAAACAGGAGATACCACTATTTACAAAATATATGTAGAAGAGTATTTAATTCCTAAGTGTGAATAGGAATGTATTCCATATAATCTTGGTACAGTACTGAAAAGAATAGTGTTAGGTACTGTCATTACTTTAGGGAAAAGATCAGCTATATAAATGGAAAAGCCTATCCCTCACAAAGTGAGTTTGGCCTCTGGCAGGCCTGTATTCTTAATAATTTATAACTAGGTCATCATGTCTGATAGGCAGTTTTTCAGGGAAGTTAGTGAGAGAAATGCGTCTAAAGTCTGACTGAAAATGTTAACCAAATATATTAGTGAAAGTGTTCTTTACTGAGAGAAGGCATGAAAATTACTTGTTTGAGTTATTACCTATGTTTCATAGCTGTATGTGAATATATACACATAGTTTAATATGGAGAACTGCAATGCAGCACCAAAAGCGTTTTTTGAAAACCAGCAAAGTGGAACAATGAACACAGTAGAACAACATCCAGCTTAGATTTCTTTATACTTTATGAACTTACAGTCTTGTGGTATTAACTTATGGTCTTGTGGTAGATATGATTATGGTTTAATTCCCTGTGCTGGTCATACCACATGTAACTATACCTCATTAATTTCTTATAATTGCATAACTTGCCTCTGTCTATATATAACTTACTGGTTTTTTTTACAAGAAGTGCTCACTTGAGGTAAAGATTTCAATGACTGCAAAGCAATATGAAAGTTGTCAGACAGATCCTGCCTTGTCCTGTATCCCTGCGTGCCATGGCAGGCAGCTGGGAACTGTTGTGCTGTGCACGTTGCGCTTGGTTTGCTCAGGTTTAGGGGTCCATGACATGGAGCTTGGAGGATAAGACGTGTTGGAAGGCACAGATGTGAAGAAGCAAGCCAGAATAATGTGGTTTGAACACCCCAATGCATGGCAAATGGAGAAGGGAGAAACTTCCTGACTGGTTTGAAGGCAGGTCATAAGGTCACTAGGTGACCAGGCATTAGTCTGAGGTCTTAGAAGAGCAAAAGTAATCTTTTATCTACAGCTTTAGATTTAACCAAATTCTGATGAAAAACAAATACAAGAGGAATTTTCATGAAGATTACAAGTTTCTGTACTCATAATGAATATAGCTCATTAATGAATATGACTGGAATAAACATAGAGGAATTTGGATTAAGTCCAAATGACAGGACTAAATCAAAATCTATCCTGTGGCTTTATGAGATCCCCTAGAGACTTGTTAAAGCCCACTGAGGAAAAGGGTCTAAATATCAGTGGGCATGTGCTGGCTATTGAGTCACATCTGTTATGGATGCATTGGCTGATGTCTTGGCTGTGTCTTCCTGAAGCTGAAGTAGCTTGTGACCAAGCAATGGAGTTGCAGCATGTCTCGTGTCAGTGCCCAGAGGGAGCAGTGAAGCTTGCAACTACTTGTGCTCTGTTTCTATTTCAATTTATTTTCCTGATGTTCATGCCAATGACAGTCTTGCTGCCAGTCTCAGCCTCTAGCTTAATTCTTCTGCTTTACTGCAAAGTAATGTTTAGATCTTTGCATGCAAACCTTCCTTGTTGTTCAAATTAAGTATGCAGTACCCGTTCCACTCTTGTCGCCTTTAGAAAATGATGTTTTTCCCCTGCAATGCCTCTGTTAATGTGAATGATGCTATCCCTTGGAGGCTCTGCTTTAAAGCTGTCCAAAAAAGAATAATTAGCAGTGGGCACAAGTACATTTCACTTCAGGCCTTGGATTTTGCTATTAGCCAAGTGTATTGCTTTGTTGCTAAAGCAATGATGCCACCTGATTGCAGGAGCTTTTTCTGGGATAAATTTGGGTATTACACAACAATTCCTCTGAAAGAAGTGCAAAGCAAGTTCTTTAATCCATGTTGCAATTAAAACTAACTCCTTCAGGAAAGGGATGGCTCTTGAATATGTGCATCTATTATGACTGTTAGAAAAAATATTACTGTTCTTTTTTCCCCCCCCCCAGACTGTTGATAATGTTAACTGCATCAGTGTGAGAACTTTAAGTTATGGAGAATTCAAGAGTGGGAGAGAGTGCATCCATGCTCAGCAGTAATGCTGCCTTCCCTGGCCTGGAGGGAACGCAAGACAAGAAATTGGAGAGGAAAGAAATCAAGCAGGGAAGGTGCAGGTCTGACTGCAAACATGTGGAGGGCGATGCTACCATCAGCACTGTCAGGGATGGAGTTGGGATGGACACATTGCAAGAACAAACGGGTAAGACCTCAAATAATATAACCTGGTCACTCTGCTCTTGACTTCTCTTCGCATTTAAATTACTTTAAACTGTGCACAAGCTGAGAACTGTCATGTGTTTTTCCAGCTGAGCCTTTTTTGAAATACAACAAGTGACTGTACTTCTTCCATGGCAGTACTGCATAGATTGCTCAATAGTCCAATCTGTATTGAAATTCACTTTGGACAGACAAAGGGATTTATCCATTAGTAAGATAAGAGGAGATGGAAGTCACCAGAACCAAAGAGCCAGAATACTGAAATGTATAGCACTTCTTGCTATATCTTTAAGGTTCAGAAGCCAAGTTAGATTGCGTGTTTCTATTGTAAGAAATTTTTTAAATTTTCTTTTCTAGTCAAAAGATGTAATACTGTATTTATATTTGTGCCAATGGAAACCTACATCATGCAAGTCAGAAGCACCTTTTGAGTGAAAGCGTGTAGTTGCATAGGAAAGAGCCATGGCCAGGCTCTTTACAGTAGGTTCAAGGGCTTTCTGAATGTGAAAATACTTCAAACAATGATGGAAAAATTATTTCATTTAAAATGTTATGTCCTGTGATTTACACAATGTTTTTCTGTTCACAACAGCAACTCTTCTGACACCAAATACCAGGTACAAGCATCTCAGGCAGTATAAAATTTCTCTGCAGCTTGCCAAGAAGTATGCAAGCCATTCCATTAAGTTGCAATGGGGATGGAGTTCACCTTGAGTTTTTGAATCTAATTATAGCACTTTAAACAGTATAAACAAGTTTAAACTGTATTTATAGTAGCTCTCATGCTTTTACTCAAGTTTAATAGCAAAGTATTATTTTAAATTGAACTATGAGTAATGAAATGCTAGTTCATAGATCTTGCTTTAAACCTGATTTCTGTGGCTTAGGAAAGCTTTAAATAAAATATTTCCTGATGGATGTTAATGTCTTGATGTTAATGTCTATGATAAATACCTTTCAAAGAAATTTATATCTGGTAATATCAAAATAATCATGACGGCAAGTTCACATACCAAAAACATGTGCTAATTGGTTGTCCTAATCAAGTGATTATCAAAGCCATTGATAACACGTTGTCAAAGTTTTGACAACTGCTCTGTTCATACTTCTAAAACAAGAAAAAGCAGAACTACAACCAAGTAAGCTCTGGGGAACTTAAATTTTGAATACTTCTTGAATACAGTCATCCTACACTGCAGTGAATGCACTATCAAGTTTCCATTTAAAAGCAAATATAATTGAATAGAGATTAAAAAAACCACCAAAACCAAACAAACAAAATCCCAATGCCCCTGTCAAATACCCAACCAAAACCCTACCCTACAAAACCAAAAGTGTTTGGGGACTGCAGTCTCTAATTCTAGTATTCACTAGTAATAGGCCTTAAAGATTATTTTTACTGCTCACTTCCTTTTCTTTTTTTTTTTTTTGGTGGAGTAGGAAGACTACTATATTCTATATATCCTTATTTATTTGCATAACTTTGTTCATGTAACATCAATAGATGCACTTCAGGGAAGATGCAAAAGACTTGGAAATTACCATATCCTACTCTATTACAGGTTTTTTTTTTTTCTCAAAAGCAGAGGAAAATGTCTTGGGATACATGAAAATTGCCTCAGAAGTTTTCTTCTAAAAATGAAAAATCTATTTCTCCCACTCTTATTCTTAGAAATTTCAAGCCTTGTCTTCACTGATTTTTGCCAAGGAAACCTTGAGAAAATGGAATTGATTGGAGTGGGTGTTTCTTCAGCATAAAAATACATCATTCCCAAAAGGACTGAAAGAAATATGGGCTAAAAGAAAAAAAAGTAGATTGCTATTAACATAAATTATACCTAATTTGTGTTATTTTTCTAAAACTTTAAATCACTAAGTTTTTACAGTACCACCTCTAGAGTATTAAACCCTTAACAAATAGGGAAGGATTAATTCTTCATGTATGATTTGATACAAGACACACATATTATAGCCAGTTCATACCACCGAAGCACCAGTGGAAGTCACTTTTTAGTATAGGTGTAAGGAAAGAGAAAATGCAGTCTGATCCTTGTTGCCTCCTGAAGGCGAATTCAATTTCCTGAGAGCCTGTTTTTCCACCAACTCTCCATCTTGAGGCTTCGCATAAAAATGAGGAAATCAAGGTGTAACTTTCCCTGCCCCAGTAGGAGAGAAATGTTCTGCAGACACTTTTTGAGGGTTTGGGTAATTATACAGCAGCAAGGGGAGAAAATAGTTATTTTCTCCTAGTAATTACCTGATGCATCAAATACTTTGGAAGTGGGGGGGTGTTTGAAGGGGGTTTTTTGTGTGTGAGTTATATGGACGTAGAAAATGCACATAACCATTCCTTTCATTTATCATAACAGAGTGTTCTCAAAGCGAAAAATGCATGAATGTTGGTTCAAGGATCCTTCCAAATCAGGAAGAGAATTTTCCAACAGGTAAGGCATTTTTTCCTGTGGTATCTTATAGATATAATACTTTTCTCATTGCTTACTTCTTTTTTGTTTGTTTGTTTTGTTTTTTAAATTGAGACAACTCAACTATGCCAACAGTTGCAGGCGTCACTCTTGTAAAGTCCTTCATGGCAGATGTAAAGTGTCCAACTTCTACATGAGATTTACTGAGAATTTTTCATAAAAAGAGGGAATAACTTCTATAAAAGCTAGAGAGAATTTATAGGCTATGTTGTATTTACTAAGGGGAAAAAAAGGCAGAAGAAAAGTTCATTGTTTGATGTATGAGTTTCAATCTTCCAATGTCTTTTTTTTTTCCAGTTTGTGGCCTTTCCAAGTTTCAATTTTTATTTATTTTAATTTTTTTTTTAATGCTGTATTTTCAATGAAGCGACAATTGAGTGCAGTTCTTCAGTAAGTAAGTACAGTAGGGCTTTCCCTCTGAAGGGCTCATGGAAGGCTCTGTGAATCGAGGGTCTTGGCACATTTCCCTTCTCTTGCTTGTGGAGGAAGAGAAGTAGCCATGAAAAACAATGCTGGGATGTGCTCTGATTTCTGGATTGATCTGACAAATCACATCAGTGGTAGACAGTTTTCCCTAGGCATGTGGTTATTTGCACTTAATTTATTTGTGCTTATGTACCTGCTTGTCTCACTCTGCACAGAATTTGAGCTCCTTGTTACTGAGGAGATGGATCAGAGCTCACAGAAGCAGATAAGAAGATTACCATAGGATTTTTGGACCATATTTCATTTCTATAAGCCATTAATAGGTGTTTTTTTACTGAAGCAGCCATATTTTTCTTGTCTTCATTCAAATTCAGTATTATTTCAGTAACATTAACTTTATAGAAAACTTAAATGTGTTTCTACGATTACATATTTAACTCGGTATCAATCTGACTATGTAAAACAAAAAACCAAATAAAGTAATAGTCTTGTGTCATTATTTTTCATGGCTTCAGGTAAAATGAAAAGGTCAACAATTCTGTTCCCTAGTAGTGATCTGAATAACCTTCAGATACACTGGTTTGTATTCTTTGTGCTAACAACTGACTGTATGAGCACAGCTTAAACAGAGCAGTCTTGTAATTCAGTAACACTGCTTTATATTTCTGAGCCACTCTTCTTGACCTTAAAGTAACGAGTAATTTCGGTGCAAGTCATGGTAAAACTCCTGGAAAAATACATAGGAAACCCTCTGAAAACAGATACATTATATTAAACTAGAATGTGAAAAGTATGTTTTACCTGACTAAAAGGTGAAACTCAGAGGAGATGGAATATTTTAGCATGCACAACAGTCCCATTTATTACTGGAGGTTTGACCTACTTACACACTTTGCAATTGGAACTCTTCCTGAGTGGGTATTATTGGCTTACATACCCATCTGTGTATCTGAAATCTTATGATTTACTGTTATTGAGCTGAATTAATGAACTAATGCAGAATGAAAGCAACTTTATCAAAGATCCTCTTTATCTGAGAGAAGCTAGCTGGAACTATACCCTTAGCTTCAATAAAATCTTCTCATAAATAGGTGTTAAGAGCTGAGAACAGGTTATCTAGCTGCTTTCAAATATGATGGGAAAATCATGTATGTGAGCTCTTAGTTGGACCAGCTTAGTTGAGAAACAGCTTTTTCAATATTCAGTTTCTAAAAGCCTTCTGGAAGTGACATGTCAGATAACTATGAATTTGAGACTAGCATGAAGAGTTGTTATAACATGCTGAACTATCTGGTTTTTGTTGTTCAGTTCTGGGTTGGCTTTTTTTGGTGATGGCTGTATCTCTTTGCCTTGATTATTTTATTTTTTTTTAATATATGCATGGGAGATTTGAGAATCTGGGCCTGTTCACAATGTCCATGGAGCTTTCTAATTTGACAGATTACCAATCTGCTTGCCTTTTTTTTCCTATTTTCCATCCATAAGTGTCAGTTGTCTCCCCAAATTTCGACACACCTGCTTATCATGCTCCTTTGTATAGCTGTAGGCTTTATTACGAAATATTGTTTCATGCTATGCTCCTATGTCTACTGGATAATGAAAAATGTAAAAGAAACATGCAGTAAATGAATTTCTGTGCCCCTGTCTCTGAAGCTGAAAAAATGTTTTAATGTGTATTTATGATTTTGAGGGATTTTCTGGTTCTCCAAAGCTGAGTTACAGAACCTGTAGCACTGAAAATGGATATCGTTCTCCAGATATCTCCTTGAAGTTAACAATGGTAAGACGAAAGAGTGGATGTCCTGATCCCAATCTCCAAAGACAGCTCAGAGGGCAGCTTCGTCTCCTTGAAAATGACAGCAGGGAGGTGACGGCAGTTTTCAGTGTAAGTCAATTGCTTGAAAATGTTTTAATTTATTCAGGCAATATAACATGTGCTACTGAAACAGCCTGAAAGATATTGGGGTTCCATTTCCATCTACATGCTTCATGCTTGATTTTGAATGACCGATGTTTCCCGTTGCCCAAAACCACATAGGGACTTCAGAAATATTAAACTGCTGAAAAAGACTTGAAAATTGATGTACAATAAATAAATCCAACTTAAGATATTGAAGGTTTTTTTATTGTAAAAACATTCTGCTTTGACTTACAAATCAAACACAAAAGGAAATACGGGTTTTTTGATTTTTCTTTTTTTTTTTCTTTTTTTTTTCTTTTTTAATTTGCCCTCATGTTGACTCTTCCCTTTAGTTTCCAGTCACTTGGAGTCACTTGGCATGCAAGTGACCTGGGAAGCTCACTTCTAAGCCAAAGAGGAAGTCTGAAGGAGAATAGCCTAAATATTTGACTTCCTAAGGCTAAATGGATATTGCTTTAAATAGCACACAAGAGTTGGCCAAATTTTATTACTGTCTTTAATTTGTTTGTATATAGGAAACCTGTCCTCTACAACCAATGAGGTTTGGTTTGAATGCAGGTTAGTCTTCTCTTCCCTCTTGATAAAAGAGCAGAATGATACCACTTGACCTCTGGTGCCTTTTTTTGACTGACCCAGTCTCCTTCACCAGCAAACCAAACCACTGAAATCTTAGTTACGGCTTTGACTGCCTTGGACACATGTGTTTCTAAACCAATTTCCTCTCATGTGTTGTGAAGTCTGCATCACCAGGCTCCTGATTCTGTGTCTGTGAAAACAGTCTGTACTCCTGCTGCTCTGGATTTTGTTTAGAGAGAAAGGGGGAATGGGTGATGGGATCAGGAGGCAAAGGAACAGAGCCATATGAGTAGACTAAATTTGTGGCCTTATTAGAAACAGGCTGGGGAAAGACTTTGAATGAAACAAGATTGATAATGATAAGTTTCCTTAGAATGTTGTTTTCATATTCGGCAGCACATAAAGCCCCTGAGGCTGACATACTTTAGCATGTGTTGGTAATTTATTAATAGCTTTCAGGCTCTCATTAATATGTAATCTAGTGTAGAAAGGGGCATGCAGAAGATCAAAGCAGTGATGAGGCATGTCTGCTGAGGAGGCCTAGGTTGGACTTTTGTATTCTAATATGTTCAGGTTGTGTGAATTGAAACTGTGGAAGTAGTTTAGAATTAATTAACAGAATTAATTCAAAGGCATTTTAAAATTGTGATGTAACAGTCATAAAATTAGTGGATCAGTTCCATCTTGCTCCTATTACAGAAAAAGTTGGAGAGATAATTTCTTCCTTCCCTGCCTTGAGTTAGAATCAGTTCCTTGATCAGCCCTTAAATTGTTTTAAGCTGCATTTCAATTTTGATGTAATGGGAGCAAGGGTGCAAAGATGGGAAATGTTGGCTTGTGTTGTATATAAACGTATATACCTGTTATACATGTGACTTATTCTCTGAAATAGCAGTGCAGATACTTCTCTTATAAATTACCACAGTTTTTTTTTATTTCCCTGAAAGACTGTAGCCAGCATCATTGGAGAGCCCTGGTTTTAATCTGCTAACTGAAGTGCAAACACTCTATTACAACTTCTTTGGCTAGAATCCATCAAAATGTCCTTTTTTTTTTCATTTACTTGAGAGTTTTTGTAATTGCTCCTTTAAACATTTCTGAAATTTCCTACAATCGGTCATTACTATTTGCAATGATCTTTGCTAAAAGTGTAATCTGATGTTATCCTATTAATGTGAACCCATACGAATAAGGATGAAAGGATCTTCATGCACTTTTTTTGTTTTAATAATATTTCAGTATATTTGTTTTAATCATGGAAACTCAGGAATGACTACTCAGTACTTCTCGAAATGACTGAAGATATCTGGAATCAGGTTCAAAGTTGCATCAAAGGAGCTTTATTTTCATATGTGTACAGAGCTCTGAGGATAATCTACAGCACAAGGTTGTAGATCCAAAAAATTCACAATGGTTCAAGGGACCCAGAGAAATTTTAAATAAAAAACCCCAAAGCAGTTCCCTTCCATTATTTATTATTAATGTTTGTGTGTCTGACAAAGGCAGTTCCCAAGGTGTAAATTGCTCTGTGCTGGGAGTGTATTCTTGGAAAGAACTACTAGATGCTTGTCTGGCTTTGACATTCTCTTTAGGGGATACCGGTCACTATACATAGACATGTCTGAGCTAGACCAACCTTTAGTCTCCATGTGGCGAGGGAGCTCTTTATTTTCTCTGTAAATTAAACTCACTGAAACTGTTGCTACAACTGTTAAGCAAAAGTCAGATTAAAACTGAACTCACTCTAACTTGTAGGTATATATTAAAGAACAGATATCTCATGTAGGTAAAATACTGCATGATTTTTTTATCCTTCTTAGTGCATAGCATTTTGGCTATATATTAGTGACAAATTGTGCTTGAGTCTAGTGTAATTGTAATTCAAGTATTGTTTTTGATTTTTAGGAGCTCTCTGCCAGACTCCTGTCTATTCATAGTGACCAAGATCTAATAGTGGTGACGTTTAAAACTTTCGAGGAAATATGGAAGTTTCTAACCTACCACTCACTGGGTAAAGTTGTTTAACCATACAGCAGTTCAATATGATTTTTTTATTCATCTGAAGACAATGTTTGTTTGATTGGACAAGGCTCTCGGATACATGGTGGGATTTCTGGGGTGATCCTGTGCAGGGCCAGGAATTGGACTTCTGTGATCCTTGTGGGTCGCTTCTAACTCAGGATCTGCTATGATTCTATGACTGGGAATTTGTTGAACACAATTTTGAGATTACTTTTATTAACTCTTAGTAGCAGTAAATGATGTTCCTGACCTGAGTACTAGTGGCTGGGCTGCAGAAACCCTCCAGCCTCCAGGAAAACCTGCCTTTGTCTCAAAGGAAATAACAGCTATTGGTCCTGGCAAATATCTTGCCTAAGTTAGATACTCCAGTGTCAGATCATATCATATATTTCTAATCAGTCTGTTCCAATCCAGGTGGTTTTGTCCTAAAGTCTAACCTGTGCTCCAATTTAAATGCTTTTGCAGCTTTTTCTGCTCATTGTAGACATGTTGAGGTTACTCCTTTGTATGCTTCGGTTTTGTTTCTACATCCAAATGTGCCATTTGTGACAATATGATGCTGCTGATTTGAGTTCCACTACTTTTCTGAGAGAATACGGTCCTTTTTGAAAAACAGCATCTGAATCAGACCTTTGTCTCCATTTTATTCTCCTGATTTTTTTTTTTCTGTCTGTGTGTAGAAAGCTTTTGTGCATTACAGTTGAATTTGCTTGTTTCCGTCAGACAAATTTAAGTAATGAATTTTATTTTTAATTTTGTTTGTGCTATTTACTTGCTAATTTGTATTTTAAAATGCTCCTTAGAGAACTAGAAAAAGGACCATTCCAACCCAGTTTTGCAGATACAACATAGGAAAAAGAAGCTGCTTCTTGGGAAAGGCTGCAGCTAACAGGGAATTGATTCAGCATCTTCAAAACAGCAGAGTAGCACCTTAATCACTGTCCACCATTACCTTTTGCACCAGGATTTGCTACTCTATTAATTTTGGTCCTTTAAGTAGTAATCTACTATCTGTACCATGCTGATTATGATGAGCCAATCCAGATTTTCCTGTAACCATCATTATTCCCTGTAAAACACCACTGAAAGCCCTCAGTGCCGATGTAAGGAGTCCCACCTTCCAAGATCAAGCACTGTCTTCTGACTTACTTGACTCTGGTATGCAGCACCATCTCTGTCCCAAAGAAATTCCAGGAATCTGGTACCCAGGAAGGGTGTCTCCATATGTTGGCATAGCTGAATCAGGCAACAGGAGTTTATAAAGAGATTATTTTTGACATTATTTCTAGTCACCTGTTTTTGATGCTAAGGTGATACTAAGCACCTGGTGCTCAAAGCTTCCTGGTGATTATCTTTCAGACTCCAAGCCTTTCAAAACCATGAGGAACCTTTGTAAGGGGGGGACATAGTCTGCTTTTTCAGCAGTATTAGGCACAGAAACATTTTGCATCTTTTAGGTTTAGTTTGTGGGAGCTGAGCATTAATAGTAGCTTAATCTATGTTTAATGCATGTGACAATGAAGTGATTTTACAACTATTTTGTACTAAAATTAGTTATAAGTTGTGCATTAATTAATAATTGAGTAGTCTCTGACTTCCTCAAAGTTTATCTTTTTGTATAACACTGTAAAATGGCAAAGAAAACAAGTTGGATTTTTTTTTCCTAGGTTTTATAAATCATTGCATGGAGAATTTATTCCTAGATCAGTCTTTCTGGCTATATTCTCAAGAGGAGGAAGAAATCGGCATTGAAGTCTGTATAAATGAAAAATCATTAAATTTGATGTACAGAAGTCTGCTACTACAGGAAGGTAAACAAGACTTCATATGCTAAGGCTAAATTTAGAGAAGCACCTTTCTTTAAAATCCCCAAATCAAATATTAAGATCTATTGAAAAACTTAATGAAGTTGGAATTTGAATTTCTTCACTCCAAATGCACCAGAAAGAGAAGAGGAAGGAACAAGCACAGATTAGGTTAAGTAGGATCATAAAGGGATTAGAGAAATTCATGTGCAACTGGTCCATAAATGGATACCAAAAGGATTAGGGGTGGATGTATATTCCAGCTTGGCTAATACTATTGCAGATTCTGGAGATGTGCAGGAGAGGGATTATGGATAATTGCCAATTGTGTACTTCTCCTAAATAGCATCACCTGTTCTTGCAGTCAGAGAATGATGGGGTAGACAGATTGATTACTGCAATAGGAATATTGAAAATGCTTCAATAGAATGTTCTACGCTTCATAAAAGAGTTCAGCTCTGCATTCTTTTTAATGAAAGAAAAATTAGACAAATTTCTGAATATCTGACAATTGGAAAGAAAATTTTTAAAATCTGACTTTCTAATTTAATATTACTGATACTCTTCAAGCAAGTTTTAAGGCTTGCATGACATTAAAACATTACATAAAATGACACCTGCTCCACTGCTTTTGTTTTAGGATCATTTTTCGTTTTATGTCCTGACAATCTGATAAGAAAGATAATGGCTACAGACAATGAAATAAAAGCTTATTTTGAGACTGGGGATGTCACTGAAGATGTAACAGGTGGATCTGTGGATAGCAACTCATCTGTGTTGTCTAAGGCTTCTCTGGAGCCACTGAACCCTTTCCATCAGTAGGTACCTGACTCTACCTACCTGTATTTATGCATCTGTCTCATATATGCACATGTCTGCTTAGACAGAGATGTCTTTAAAGGGTAGCTTATTGTGGAACACTCGCCTTCATTGACACTGAGAAAAAAATGCTCTAACTGCTTTCATACCACACAACTGAAATTAATCCAGCTGCCTGCAGAGCTGCCTTTAGAGACGGTTTGCTACCTTGTGAGTTGGATATTGCGTTTTTTCCTGCCTCTTATAAAAAAATCCATTAACATTTTTATAGTAATGTAAAATGAAAATTTTCAATTTTCAGGATGCTTGGAAATGTGGATGTTAACAGTCTAGCAGTGTTTTCACTCAACACTGACAGGAACTACTCACCTCCTTAATGCAGTTTCTCAAGTTCAGTTCAAGCCCATAACCAAAATGACATCAAAGGACTCACTTTAGAAATCGCCAGAAAACCATTAGTTCTTGGTGCTCTTAGTACTTAAAACTGGGATGACCTGGGGCAGGGAGAAATAGCGTGACTTTCTCAGTTTGGTTTGTTTGCCTGAAGTAAGAGGACTTTTACTACTAATATTAATCAAAACATAACTGTGTCTTAAGTGTACGGGCTGTGCTGAAATTGAAAAATAATTGGGGGGGGCACATTGGTTTCCAAATGGATTTAAAATATCACTGTTTATTGTCACAACATTCAGTGAAGTGTCTCACACACTAACTTCAATTTCTTTTTCTACTTTTAGATGGTTTCTTAAGAGATATTCTAATCCTATTGATTTTTCGTGCAAATATGAATCTACATCCATCAGAAAAGTTGGTAAGAAACACCATTCAAACATCAGTATTAAAATAATTAGGACAGACACTAAAGGGTTCAGTGACTTTTTTTCTATTTTATTAGAATGAGAAAATGCCTTTCAAACTTACGCTGCACTAATTTTACTGCAATGTGAGTCTCTGCCTAATTCGAGTTAAACTCTAAAGGCTTATCTATCCCCTTTTTTCTCCTAAATACTGTATTAAGAAGATGCACAAAGTAGTAGAGTAATTGAGTTGAGGATGCCTCTGTAGCTCTGATGATCTTTAAAATTAGAAAATGCTCCAATGTAATTATTGTGGATCTTTCATATGTGTATTGCTTTATCTAATAGCACCCGTGAAATAAAACTTATACAGATGGTCTGAGGTTAGAGAGCAAAAATGGCTTATTTTCTGCCATCTGTCTGTTTTAATAATGTATTGACTCCTATATTACTGCATATTTATCCAGTAGGGATTGTTTTGATGGATTCAAATGTCTTACTCTGCCCGAAGTTCAAAGCCCTTTGTAAGAGAAAATAACGAATTAAACTAATTTTATTTTTTTCTGATCTATGATGGAATCTGCTAGAATTTTGAAAACATTTTAGACTTTGCTTTCTAATGGCTGAGAAATGAGGATTTTCTTAAGCTATTTACAATTTTAATCACTCCAACAAAACTGAGGCTTGGATGCCTTAACTCTTGCAAGAGCGGAAATGCAACTTACGAGTTCCAGGACTGTATCTTGCTAAATATAATCTTCTGCTGAGTTGTTGTTTTATTAAGTGCATTTCTATTGTTAAGTAACTTTATCTGCAAATATTATTTATCTCCCTATTACACAGCAATGGGATCCTGTCTAGCTGTGATGAATTATGCAAGTATTGTGTCAGAAGAGCTGAGTTTCCAGGAGGGGGACAAAATTGAGATCCTTGGCTACTTCATTGAATGCATGGAATGGTTTCTTGGAAGACATGTGTTTACTGGCCAAATAGGTTTTGTAAAGCCAAGTCATGTGAAACTAGACTTATCTAGAAATAAGTGAGTGATATGTATTTATCTTAGAAACAAAAAAGGGACTTAGTCACTTAAGCTCTAAAACAGTGAATGGTAAATCCAGGTTTTTGAGGGTTTTTTTTTTGTATTATATTTTTGTTTTAATGAGAATTGCTGTAGCATGTATCAGTCAAAGCAAATGCAAAGAAATTGCAATATGAAGTCTGATTAAATGTTGGAAGATATCAGTTTGTAGCTGAGCTTCTTACTGGGAAAAGAAGCTGTCGGAGTTATGTTGTTCAGTTTCTCTTTTTTGGATCATAGGATCCAAAAAGCTTTACCCTTGTAGAGGGTTCCATTTGCAAGTCTCTGAAGGTCTATGTTAAAGCATCTGACTTCTGGTTTTGTTTGTACCCTCAATTACAGGCCTTAATGGCTCCCTTGCTTCAATGAGACCTTTACAAATAGTTGCTAACAATACACAGTTCTTAGAGGTTTCAGTCTGTATGCCAACATGCATTGGCACTGTGTAATTAGGCTGCTCTTCCTAATATGCCTGAACTGTTTGCAGGCTGAAACAAGGAGTTCCAAAATGTTGTTTGCACACCGATTTGATACATAACTCTAAGCTATTATTAGAAAATCAATACTATAATGTCCTTAAAGACTTGTCCTTCTAATAAATATTCTCAAAAATGCTCTACCATGACAATGATATTAAACTTACTCTGATATGGCAGAAACTGCTAGCTGCAAGTGTAGCTACTATCAGTTTATATGCATATTTATAAATGTGAATAAAACTAATTTTGAACACAGCACAACCTATAATGTAAAGATTGTATTAGTTTCTCTAATAAGTTCCAATTTGCCTGATGCAGTGAGCTCCTTGAGCCAGCTCTGCTTTCAAGCACCTTCAAAGTTATTCCTTTCCTTGTTAGACCACAAGATATGGATTTTCTTGATGCAGAAGAGCTATCTTTCTTTTCAAAAGAAAAGAAATTGGAAGAAGTAATACATTTGTTGAAACAAACCTCCACCACAGATGTTTGCTCTGTGTACAGAATTGGTAAGTATGAGTTTTACTCCTTTATACTGCACAAGATATGTTTGCGGTTTCTATATCCCTGTTATAACTGGTTTTGGTTCTGGATTTTTTTTTGGTATGTGTGTTTTGTTTATTTTCCTTTTTTTTTTAAATTTCAATGATATTCCAGCCTTTATACCTACTTTGAAATATCTTAGTATTCAGCTGGTTTTTAGATGTGGCATGTATAAATCCTTTATATCATCTTTGCTACTTTACTGCTGTTGCAAGACTTTTCCCAGCAGTGCATTTACAAATCTTTTGTCTTTTTTTCTTTTTTTTTTTGAGTGAGTTTAAAAAGCAGGCTTTTAAAAACTCTATTATCGAGCTGAACAGATCTCCAAGCTTTTACGAGTCTGCATTATGAATTATAATTTCATATGGCTGCATTATAAAAGGCAGTATGTTCACCCAAATACTGCTGGCTTTTCATTCATCTTGGGAAAGGTGGCATAATAATTACTGACAGCTAATGCAAACATATGCCTCTTCATGCTTGATTTAACTTTCAAAGGCATGGAAAAATAGCAAAATCTAGTCACATAAACACAATCTCTGATACAGATGTTATTTCTCTCTGTGCTCAGGCTTTAGATAAACCATTAGGGGTAACTGGAGTTTTGCCTTTGTAGACTTACTGTAAGGCAGGGTAATGTAATTGTCTTGCTGGACTGAACAGAGGCAGCAGTTTCTTATTTTACCACAGGCTGTTGGTGATGCATATGCTTGTCAGATATCTAACAAAGTTTTACCTCCATTAGTGCCATCCCAAGAGATAGGCCTGTAGGCTCCAGTTTGAAAGCAGCCGGTGTGTACGTTTGACTTGGGTGCCTTCATTTAATTCTAAAATCAGTCTTTGTGTGTAACAATAACTAAGGCATGTCGGGCCTGAGCTGTGAAATGCGACTCATGTCAATGTGCAAGATGACTCCACAGCTCACCTTCTTCCACCTGCTCAAATGAAAAGCCTGGAAACAAAGCTCAGACTTCTGCAGTATTAAAAAAATGTCATGGTCTTAATGGGCATACTGTTATTTTTGTCTGTTGCATATTTTTCACCATGTCTTCTTCACCTTAACCTTAGGTGCTGACTTTTCACATCTTCCCCATCTCACATCTTCCCCATCTCACATCTTTACCATTTCTCTTAAACAGCCCAATTGATCAACATAACTTATCCAGAGCAAGCACTCTCAATATTCACTCGATGTTCTGTTGTATTATCTGAATAAGTGGGATTTTGATTCCTTACATGTAAATCACTGTACTGAGAAGTGTTTATTTACATGTACTTCTCTGGTTAGATATTCAGAGTATTAAGTTACAATTACTGTAAACATCTGTGGCATTCATCCCCCAAAGTCAGGAAAGCATTTAAAGATAGGAGATCCAGAAGTAAACAGTCAGTGAGAGTTCATTTTTTAAAGGCTAGTAAAGTAGCTTTGCATCAGCTTAAACAGAGCTTGAACAGGTCTGTGAGCCTCTGAGATTTTTTTTTTTAATATATATCCTTCAGCACCACTTCTATTGCATCTAGTGTACGAAAGATAGTTAATGTAATCCTGAAATGCAGCATGACAAATGAAATGCCTTGAGAAATAACTGCTACACAAAAATAGTAATTCTTAAATGTTCTACAGATGTGCTGCAGCAAAAATTTAAAGCCAGACCTACAGTAATAATGTCTACAGAATTAAAAGATAGATCTTTTATTTTAAAAGATGGAGTGATTTTTTTCACCTGTATGCTACTGGAATGGCCACAAAAGTCTGACACTCTAATCTACACAAACAACACTAAATAATTTCCCCTCCCTCCACTGCCCTGGGAATGACATTAAAAATTATATTAATGGCTCCTTGTTACCCCATTTTACAAGTGGGTTGTGGAGAACGGTCATATCTTTGCTGCCCATATATATTTTAAGGCAGCAAAAATGCATCCCTCAGGCAGGACAGGTTGCTTTTAGTTCCAAGATATGCAGTTGTCTCCCTGCTTTACTGAGCAGAGGTAGATGCATGATGATAACCATGCAGAAGCTGAGAATTTTGTCAGCAGGAGGGTAAGTCCCTGGTATCTGTTAGCTTTGGGTCTGACTTAAACATTTCCTGTCTTTTAAATTTCCAGGACACATCAAATTCTCCTGTCATAAAGAATTATCAACTCAAAAATAGTCTATTTTAGGAGACTTAAAACTGAAAGAACAAAGATACCATAGCTAACCTGAGTGTTTTCTTTCTTACAGATGAATTAGAAGAACCAGAATTTCAGAAAGCTCATGAATATGGTAATAATTCCTGTGCATAAAATTTTTACATAAAATTACCACGACTTCTGATATTTTTGGTATATTTACTAGCGTTTCTTCTTCTAATGTCTTTTCAAATTCTAATTTTCTTTTCTCATTGTTTGCTTTCTGAGGTTTTGCTGTAACCCGTTCTTACCAGGTTTTGCTGTACAACATTGTGGGTCTTCACCGATATCAGATGTCTTTCTTGGAACTTGCTATCCAATCGCAAACTGCATGACTTGTTTTTACTGCTGTGACACACATATGCACCACCTCTCAGCTCCTGCACATTGTTTATCAGGGCAAAAGGTTGTTTATGGGACACCTGGCAAGTCCTGATTTGAATTCAAGCAAGTTTTTCATCTGCTAGAAAACTTCATCCCATAAACAGATTTCCCAAAGGAGGGTATTTTGATGAAGATGCAGAATTATTTCCTTTTTGCATTTTGTTGGCAAGCCGTCATTACAATTATTTTTGTTGTATTATTTTTCTAAACACCAGTTTTTATGTTTGATTCTGCTGTATAGTTTCAGAAATGAGATTCTAAGGTAATTGAGCTCTAAATCTGCAACTTCAACAAGCTCCTGTTCATCTGCAGCTATAAGCTGTAAGCACTGACTGACTGCAAATTACATCCCTAATCCCTTCCCTATTAACTGGGCTGGATAACACTGGGCAGACTAAGAATGATGGCAGAAATATTGTTTTTTTTCATTATATTTGTTAGCTATTCAACAATGTTATCACTAGGGGAACTTAGATCAATGATAACGTTACTCACTACAAATCTGAGAAAGAGAATTAGGGTGGGTATTGGACTGAAAAAAAAAATCCTGTTGAACATTTTATAGGTCTGGGTGGCCACACCCAGGAGAACAGAACCTTTGCAGGCAAGCACACTGGAGCCATGCGAGACTTCAACAAGTTGGATATCAGTCTTACTCCCTGCCATGGTTAACCTGCCTTGGCATGCTCTCAGGACATACCCTTACTCAACTTGCATGCTCAAATTCACATTTCCCTTACACCTTAAAGTCCAACCTGTATCCATACCCTGACCTTGGTCCCTTTGTCTAGCCTCCAGTTCAGACCTTGAGTCTTCCTAGATTCTCATCTTCTCCTGCTTACTAACTAGACTGAATTGTAGTTCATTGGCAGATCTCTCTTGCTCATATACATGTTGAGAGAGCAGAGAATATCTAGTGTATTTTTGAGTTTACACAGGCACAAAACAATTTGAATTGATGCTGAACTGCAGTTGGATTAGTATTGGATCAGGCACAGGGTCTGGCTAGACAAGTATATGGATCACTAATGTGCTTACATATGGCAAGTCCTGTTTATTTCCACTCTTTCAGTCTCCCACACTTGTTCCTCCCTGGTCCTTCTTGGTATCTCTTTACATCTTTTTTTGTCTCTTAGCCATACTGTTAGGAAATCACATTATGTTTACATAATGTTTTCCTAAAAGCATCTTCTACTGGGAAATGTTTTAGTTGGCCTATGGAAGGTCTTTGTGTGTATGCATACAGGAGTTGTGATCTGTATCTTATTTTTAAATTTCAGAAGTTCCATGCTCACATTCTAGTACAGGATCCACTAGCAAGAATGGCAAGATAGAAGAACTGCTGAAGAAATTCAAGAATTTGGAGGCCACTCAGGCAGGAGAACCAGTTACAGAAGGAAAGGAATCTGCTAGCTCTTCAAAGACTGAAATCTTTCCTCCACCTGAAGGACCTCGCTTCCACATATGTCAAGGTGATATCCAAGCATTTGACATCCCTGAGTCACTGCTACTCTTCTTAAATAGGAAGGAATATGAGAGCAGCTTCAAAAGCCTGTATGATTTCTCTTATTCATTCACCAATACCATATTTTATGGATTTTCAGAAGAAGAAGAACTGGTTAGTTTTTTAAGATTAGCAAGAGAAGCAGCGAAGAAAGCAGGTATGCCCTGGGCACTAGCAAGGCTATGCTTTCTCTTAGGCAGGCTTAGTGTTAAAAAGCTGAAGTTTTCCCAAGCTCGAGTGTATTTTGAGGAAGCACTGAGAGCAGTACCTGGGGAGTTTTATGATTTGTACTTCGTGACTGCTCTTTATACAAATCTAACAGTAATCTACTTGACACAGAAGAACAAAGAAAAGTGTGCTCAAGTTCTTGACAAGGCTACATCTCTTCTCATGGGAATTCCCAACTACATTTGCAGTGCTGACCTGGAGTCAGACATGCTGAAGTATGCTCTGAAGAGGGCAGTTTTGAGCCAGAACAAACATGCAGAGGCAAGGGCATGCTTTCTACTGGCAAAACACTACAGCGCACGCAAACAACATGACGAGGCATTGCCATTCTTGGAAAGGTTTCAACTCTTGCTCAATGACCTGGGTTTACAAAACAACTTATCCAACAACTGTTATTTCAAACTAGCAGAGTCCTACAGTGAAAAGTGTTTGCCACACATTGTATTAAGTTGCATAAAGGTTACTTCCCCTCAGAGCTCCAGTACTTTAATGGATTCCCTGAAAAGGATTGATTTAGTCATCAGAAATGCTCCCAAACTCTATGGCCTGAGAAAACTCAGACAAATATTCCCATCCCAAATTGCACCTTACCTCATACAAGCACTTTCGTCCATGTTTACTGATGAGCAGCAAGGACTGTGCAGCACCATCTATCTTCACTTAGCAAAGCTGTACAGCCACCACAAATGGTATGGAAAAGCCATTGCTTACATGATGAAAGCACTGGACTCTGATGTTTCTGCTAAGCCAGAGGAAACTATTAACTATTTGGTTTCACTTGCTTGGTTATACATTCTTTACAAGCAATATGATGTGGCTCTAGCCGTTTTAAATACTATTGTAGGCTCTTCATGGAGCAATCCTCAACAACTCGGCATCGCTTATAATATGCTTGCTATTGCTTTGAAAAGGACAAACAACACAAAAGAAGCTGCTGAGAGCTACTACAAAGCACTGCGTCTTTCAGAAGAGACTGAGATGACCCATAACCAAGCTATAGCCCTGGCTAATTTTGGGGTACTCTGCCTGCATGCAGCAGCCAGCAAGCTTGCAGAACGTTATTTTATCAGGGCAGTTAAGCTATTCTCCAAGCTTCCAAGTATGGACTGTGGTCAAGACTTCATCCAAGTCCTCCTTCAGCTGGGGCGTTACTATGTTGGTGGAACTCAAAGGGAAAAAGGAAGGTTTTACTATGAATGGGCTTTTTTAGTGGCAATGGAGACAAGTCATCTGGAGAGTAAGTATATCTTTATTTCTCTCAAGTTACCAAATGTACCCTGTTTGAGATTTTTTTGTTATATAGGCGTGTTAGAGCTGTATTTAGAAGACATATATTTTTTTTTTTATTCTTGCTACCATGACTAAGGAGATTATGTGGGTAAGGTGACTGTGTTACTACTTGATTTTGGAGATGAAGTTTGAAGTAACCTCTAGCCTTTGTTAACTCTGGGGGTGAAGCAAAGGGCAGTGGGATCTTCTTGTTATGACTTTTATGTTTCTCATGGACTGTGCTGTGATTTGTGAAATGGTGAGAAACAAGAATTTTAAAACTAATTTAACTTTCATTTTAAAATAGAGATTCATGTCAGTATTTCCAATCTATTCTCCTAGGTCAACTGCAAGCGATTAAACTGCTGTGTCAGTTTTACAGTACAGTTGTTCCCAATGAGGCTCAGTGTGTCATCTACAATGAATATCAACTTTCTTTAGCTAGAAAGATGTCCAACAAAGTTCTGGAGGGACAAATTTTGGAAACCATTAGTCAGCTCTATTTGTCTTTAGGAACAGAAAGGTAAGACATGCTAAATGGCTTTTCATTCTGATTTTAACTTTTCTATCATGGATCTCAATTTGTGCAAAAGCTGAATATGGCCTTTTTTTTTTCCTCTCTCTGCTTTGCTAATACACTTTATCAGAATTGAAGGGTCGGGTGCTAGTGGAGATTTCTCTTGTTTCTTTTTGAGTAACTACAGTCTCTCAAGGGAGACAAGATGTTCAGCAGGAATTAGCAGCACTTGAAAAACCAATTTATTTTTAAAATCTATATAAATACATGTTAAACATATTATGCAACTCTTGACAACTGCTATATCAGGTGACTTGTTTGCAATGACTTTTGCAAGACTTTTTTTTTAAAAAAATCCTACCAAATTATGTATTCTGAACAGGTCAGGCATTAAATTGTCACTATGTAATATTTCTCTTTGAGGAAAGGCTTTTTTCAAAACTTATATAAGTATGAAGCCTATGTGCAAAACTGCGTAATTTTAGCCTCCAGTAAATTTTTATATTGCTCTTATCTTCAGAATACCAATTTTTTTTCCTTTCCACTATCGAAAAAACAGATTACACAACTTAAATCATAGTAACTAACAGGTGCTAGAGTAACTTACATGCTTCTCTAACAAAGTTTAAAGTACTTCTTAAGGCTGTTTCATTTTTTTTTTCTTATTATTATACTTCAAGGAGTCACTTTGGATTCAGGTATTTTCAAGAATGCCTCAGAAAGGATAAAAAAAGTCTCAGTTGTGGAAAGAGAACAGATGCCTCTTGTAGGTTTAAGTGGCTTCAGTTCAAGCATCTAACTTTGCTAGTAGGTCACTGAATTTATTTTGCTTTGTGCATTGCTTTTTAATCAAATAGTTGGTGACCATCCTTTGGAGAGACTGAAGAGAAAGGGATTGACTAAGATTTCAAGCTACCTAGGATTTGCAGAAGGATTTTACCAGCTGGAGAAGCTGCTGCTTTGTGTGTTTGTGATACATAGAACTTAGGTTTCTTAGGAGCCTGGCTCCCAGATGCTAACTACTTAACCTTAGCAGGCTACTGGAAAATAACGTGTACTCAATGTGGTATTAGACCATAGTATCACAGTATTCTTTGAGTTAACAGCCCTGAGTAACAAACCTGTGTGTGATGAAGTAACAAAAAACTACTGTGTCCATGCAGCGGACCAGCCTGACCTGTCCGAGCTGCTGTGCTGGGTTATGGATTGGCAGATACTTTTATTTGCTGTAAAAGCAAAGACTCTGATGGAGGGATGGAAGTAGTATTCAATAATTGGGCTGAGTTGGACTGCTTCAACTACTTTGCCTTTCCTAGTGTTGGTAGCTTGTTAGCAGAAAAGACTGAAATGTCAGGCTCATTCAGTGAATCTTCCTCTTGTGATTATAAAATGAGTGACAGGTCTCTTCAATTTCTTTAAGAATCAGAAAGTGGTAAAACCAATTTTTTCCAGCAGATGAGATCTTGTTGAGATAGAACTGAAATTCTGATAGTGTGAAGTACAAGGGAGGGTATTATGCTAAGATTTGTTTTATTTTTCTTTGGAGCTCTAAGCACGCTGTTCTAAAGATGCACTCTAAGAGTTCACTGTAACTCTGCAGGTCATGTTATATTTTAATTTGTTTGTGCCTTGTGCATGGAAGGAAATGCAACAGGTCAAGGTGATGGGAATATAGCACAAGACAGATTTAGCGAGTCTGGAGTTTCTATGTCTGGTACAGAACATAGTAAAGTCAATAAATCTGATATGTCTTTCCTTACTCTTAAAGAAAATTGCACTGTCAAACTATCTGAAAATTAAGGTGCTTCTAGAACTGATCATGTCATGTCCCATTCTCCTCTGCCTGACCACCACCTCCCGATTTTCCCTGTGCTTTTCTGCAACTGTTGATTAGTCTGAATTATGTTTAAGCCAGATGGCCTAGGTGACTAAAAAAAAAAAAGATTACAGATGCAATTTCTTTTTGAAGCTTTTAGGAAAAATCCATTATTGATAGAGTTAAAGATGAAGAAAGATTTTTCTATTTCTCAATTTGAGCTAGAGAAAGGACACATCTAAACTATCTAACAGGAAACACAGATGGAATAAAAAAAGGAAGAGGAAAAAGACTGAGCTGTCTAGTTACTAGTGTAATATAGCTGAGAAACTATAATTGTGCACTAAGTGGGGGAAGCAGGTTGTCTTTTATATTAGCATGAAACTTTTCTCACTATGAAGAAAACCATTTGCAATTCTGAAGAAACCCTTCATTGATTAGCAGTGCTTGGTGTTTCAGGGCCTACAGGTCAGCTCTGGAATATACCAAAAGAAGCCTTGGAATATTTATAGATCTCCAGAAAAAGGAGAAAGAGGCATATGCTTGGCTACGGGCAGGAAAGATATATTATGTACTGAGGCAGAATGAGCTTGTGGATCTTTATATTCAGGTATGTTGTCAACATGGTGCAGGTGGCAATGGTAAGGGTAAGTAATTGAACATTCTAATCCCAGAGAGTTTGCTAATGGATGTTCTGAACATGTAGTGACACTATTTATGTAATGCTCAACAGCATCTTCCATTGGTGCTTCATTTTAATCTGTTGCTTGACTCTGGAAAGATTCTGGACAGTGTCCTTTCTTATTCCTGCTCTGCTGTAAAAATACTTTGCTCCCATTGTAGAGGAGAGTGCTGCCTTATACTGCAGAATCTATACGGGACTTGAGTCCTGACTGGTGTGTGAGTGGTACCAAAATGTGAGCTTAAAATAACCAGACACCTACTGTTAAGATGTTTAGAAAAAAAATCTACAAAACATGAAGACATAAAAAAAAAGTTCATATTTATAATATACTGAGACACAATATGTAGTGGCACTGTAATGAGTTTTTTGCTCAATTAGGTTACATTTTTGAATACTTATAGGCAAAACTGAATGCGTATGTTTACAAGAAGGACCTGTTCTATACACCTGTTATTTCTTCCTTTTACAAAATGATTTTAGCTGATAGTCCTCAAGTACCCTGTGGTACAAAAGCCACATCACCACATCTGAAAATTTTCTCTATCTGCTTTGTTTTCTCCAACAGGAGGAGCGTGTCGGGCACGTGCATGTGTATTTCATACTGTACATATATGGAACATGGAATTTAGCGCAGTGTTAGTACCTGTCCATGAGGAAAGTCTCAAAACAGGAATCTGCCCACTAAAAATTTGACCACTGTGATTTATGCCAGTAATTTGTGCAAATCATCACATCTTAACTTGCCTGTAAAACACAGACTCCACAATGTGATGCAATAGAGTCCTTAGGTGTCTGAAGCCGAAACAGGTGGAAAAGAATTGGTGCCTTTGTGCTTAAGTAGAGAGAATGTACATCTTACCAATAACTGAGTATTTTTGCTTGGGGGGAAGATGCCTGCTGCCTTTCATTAAATCCTTTTTGTTGGCAAGGCATGTAGTTATCCAGGAGAACAGGATAGTGGATCTGCATTTTATTTACCAAGCACACTTCACAAGCTTGTAAGTCTGTGGTTAACAATATATAACTTAAAATTGAAACTTATTTCTATGATATGTTTGATCTATTTCAAATTCAGTATGTCACAGCTATCAAATACACTAGTGATTTTGGAGTGCCATGTGCTGACAGAAGTAGCAGGATACTATAGCCAGAAAAAGGGAAAACCAGGCTTTGTTTCTTCTTCAGTAGCTGCTGCTGGCTTGCTCAAAAACTGGTTATCAAAGAAAGCATGTTCTCACCAAATATAGCCTTTCCTATCATTATAAGAGAAGACTTAGAGATCTTTTTTTCCAATTGCTCATACTTAAGTTCTACCATGAACTAACTAAGATTTATTTTCTTCCTTTCCTTCTCCGTTCCTTGTTTTCATTTCAGGTTGCTCAAGATGCCGCTCTTTGCACAGGAGATCCAAATTTAGGAATGGAACTGTTTGAAGCTGCTGGAGACATATTTTTCAATGGTACTTGGGAAAAGGAGAAAGCAGTGACTTTCTACAGGGTTGGTGCCATTTTTCTACTGCATTGATAGTTATGTACCTCCCCCACAGGAGGTATTCTACAAATGCTGAACCACAAGCTGATCCTCTCAGCAAGCAGTTTATAAGCAATTGCAGCTGAATACTCTGTCATGGTGTTAGTAGACATCTCCTGTTTCAAATTCTCTTCTGGCTGCAAGTTATGTTATAAACAAAGAGTAAAGTGAAACCAAAACTACTTGATTTGACATAAACAAGAACCTGCCACTGCACAACTTGGGGTCCAGCCATATATAAGATGCTGTTATGTGTTTCAGGACAGGGCTCTTCCGCTTGCTGCTCAGACTGGTAACAAAACCACTGAACTCAGATTATGCAATAAACTGGTAGAATTGTTGATGAATCTGAAGGCTTATGAGGAAAGTCTGGAATATGCAAGAGCAGCTCTTACGCTCAGTGTAAATTTAGGTAAGACCAATTTCTATTATAGCTGAATATGAATGATACCTCTAGAAACACAGCAGAACTCTAAAGTTTAATTCATCACATTTCTTGCCAGGATTTCATAACAATACTGTAATTGCTATTTTTTGCCTCTGATCAAGAATTTTATTGCTGCCCTTATTGCTGCCTCTTCTAGCTCTACGTTCATAATGGAAAACTTTCAATAGTGTGTAGAATTAAACCTGGGATTTCAAGTCCAAGCTAAGAGCGCTTCTAACAGCTAAGATGTAATGCTGATGAATAATATTGTCCCAAGAGGTTTCTGAGTGTCATATGCTTTCAGATTTGCTCATGGCCCTGCTGGTGAACCAACACAGGATGAAGTAATCAAAAATGATAGGACTAGTTACAAAATTACTGTTCAAGCTTGAGAGCTGTTCAACTGATTAAGAACCTTCTCACCCCTCTTTACAAGCATAGACAGGTGATTTTGGTCAGTCTAAAAATGATCTTTTTGTCTTTCATCCTGATAGTTTCCTCTCATTCATTCCTTTCATAATAATCTATTTGTATTCTATGTAAGTATTCACAGGGTGTGTGTATATATATATATACATAAGAGATTAATATAGCTATTTCTTAAAATCCTGGACACTGTCAAATCCTACAGCAGGAAATTCAGAAATTTAATGAGATTTTTCTTAAAGGGCATGTTTTGACCATGTATCTCTTAAGCAAAGTAATTTTATGCAATAAAGGCTCAGCAATTTCAATATGGAAATTAAAAAAAATAGTGTAGATGTATTCTGATTTGAGACTGACTTTATCTCTTCGATTTTATCTTATGTTATCTCATCAGGAAATCAGCTAAATGAACGAATAGCTTACCATCGTCTGGCTGCCATCCATCACCATTTGGGTCACTGTGAACTAGCTGAACACTTCTATTTAAAGGCCTTGTCCCTGTGTTCCTCTCCTCTGGAGTTTGAGGAGGAAACACTGTATTATGTCAAGGTGTACTTGATCTTAGGCGATATTATATTCTATGACCTTAAGGTAAGAAATTCTAGTAACTGCTGCCAAAAATTGTTACACTGATTAATGTTTCATAGAATCAGGATTTGCCATGTTCTGGTTTTGTGTGTTTGGAATGTAAACAATAAAATGGAAGAACCTACTAAAGTTTAGAATCTATACTACTTTTGTTAGGTACCTACAAGCCTGAGCTTGGCAGCTGTCTTACACTAGTTGTACTATAGAGGCACTATCCTTGTTTTTCTTTTTTCAGGATCCCTTTGATGCCGCAGGCTATTACCATTTGGCACTTGCGGCCGCCATGGACCTGGGCAATAAAAAAGCTCAACTGAAGATTTACACCAGACTTGCAGTAATCTACCATAACTTCCTTGTGGATCGGGAAATGTCTCTCTTCTTCTACCAAAAGGCAAGGACCTTTGCAACAGAGCTGAACGTTAGGAGAATAAATCTAGCTCCTGACTGGTGTTACAAGAGACCATAAACATCTCTGGAAAACTCAGTCTGACTGCTACAGAAGTACCTAGAGAAATACTGCACTGGCTCTGTGGGAGGATGCATTCAGTGTTTCATTATGCACGTGCTGTAAGCCGGAGCTCAGCATCCCAGACCATATTACCAGTTTTACGACAGTGAATTACAAATCATTGTCTTTAAGACATTGTCTTGTACTTGTTTAAGGATCAATCTGTGAACTAAAACCAAAACCCAACAGTTCTGTTTGTTTGCTTTTTTTAAAAAAAACCCCACTATTTTCCTTGCTATATGTTTCTGCCTTGCTGGATACTAGAAAATTATTAAATGCAATAAAAAATATTTAATAAAGTGTTGTAGAGGAAAAAACACTATGAATTGTGGCTTTCTTTCCGTGATTCAACTCAATTACTTTTTTGACATCAAGTAAATACATTTGCACAAGCATGGGAGGTGGGGTTGAGAATTGTTTTGATCCAGTTCCCCAGACATCATCCCTCATTTTCTGTCAATTCATCTACTGCAGTACTAATGAAGTTTTTTCTTCCAGTTCTAGAAAACACTTATGTACCTGTTGTAATAACTACATAAGTTTTCCGGTTTCCAGAACTGAAACTTCTAGTACTATGAGTTTTCTTTGTGGATTTCAGATTTTACATGTTTGGTCTTTTCCCCTGTTTTCAAAGACTTGTTTATTTTTTGTTGTTTTGTTTGTTTGTTTTTCTTTGGGTTTTTGTGTGTTACTTTTGTTTGGGGTTTTTTGTTTTGTTTTTTTCCCCTGCGGTTTTTTTTTACTGTGGTTTTTTTATTTTTATTTTTTGTTTTGTTTTTGTTGTTGGGTTTTTTTTTATTTTGGTTTTTTCCTTTTCTTGTGTGTTTTTTTTTGTTTTTGTTGTTTTTTTTTTTTTTGTTTTGTGGGGGCTTTGGGGTTTTTTTGTCCTTTCTATTGGTTTTTTTTGCAGTTTTGGTTTTTTTTCTTTTTCTTTGGTTATTGCTGTGAGTGTTTTGTTTTTGGTGTTTTTTTTGAGATTTTTTGGTGCCTTTTTTTTTGTTTTCGGTTTTTATCTTGTTTGATTTCTGTTTTGTTTTTTGTTTTGGTTTTTCTGTTTTGTTTTTGTTTGTGGGGGGTTTCAGGTTTTTTTTTTGGTGTGTGGTTTTTTTGTGGGGTTTTGGGGTTTTTTTGGGTTTTTTGTAGATTTTTTTGGTGGGTTTTGTTTAGGTTTCTTTTTGGTTTGGGGTTTTTTTAGTTTTTTTTTTCCTTTGGTTTTTGTTTGCTCGTGGTTTCTTTGGTTTTGTTTTTTGTGGTGTTTTTTGGGAATTTTTTTTGTTTTGTTGCTTTGGGGGTTTTGTATTTGTTTTGTGGGTTTGCTTTTTTTCTTTGCTTTTTTGTTTGTGGATTTTTGTGTTTATTTGTTTTTGTGTTTTTGTGGGGGGGTTTTGTATTTGTGTCCAGAAAGTGAAGTGGCCCTTTAGCACTGTACCTTTGAGCTTATATACTTTGTATTTTCTATTTCTATAAGGCTTTTTACACAAAAAGCACTGTAAGCATTTTGTCTTTGTCTTTTGACACTGTGAAGTTGAAAGTTTTACTGTTTTGGTGTATTAGGAATTTACCTTGAAGGTTCAGATTCACACTGGTGTCATACTGTTCCACTAAGCATGGGAAATTAAATATCCCATATTCTCTTCATTTTTTTGACCTGAAAACTGAACAAAAGTCCTGTATGATCTCTGCACAGGTTTGAAAATTGTTGATGTTGCTCTCTGTTCACTAACTTTTCAGTGCTTGACAGTCTATCTATTTTCCATTGAATTTGGTTTTTGGACTAGATAAATTTATAACCTCCTGCTGGTTCTGATTGTCGCAATCATAGGTAGTCTCTTTGTATTCTAGGAAGGGAAGCTGCACTTCCTTATCTGGAATTCAATTTTGCTGACAAGACTTATCTTCTTTCTTTCATGGCTACTTCATTTTGTTGCATTCATTCCATGGAATTTTTGCTTTCATATCAGTTTAGTTCTATATTATTAATTCACCCTTTAATGTTAAATTGTGCTTGAGCAGTGTATAGTACTTGGAATTTCTTGGATGTTCCCTTGAAAGCCAGCTGAACAGCATATAAAAATGTATAGCTCTTCAAAAAGCAGGATCTGTATTTTCTCCTTGCTCTGATGACATGGGAATTCTGTGTTTCTTCTACTTAGTGTGGTTAAAGTGCATCATGGACATAGAATTCCAAACAACTGCATTTCTATTATATATAAATGGCATTTTTTTATTTTTAAGACTTGTTCAAAACCTGATAGGTATTTAGATACATCTTTTTCTTGAGGAAGCACAACATAATTTCATGATTCTGTAATTACAAATGCAACCATTGCACTTGGACGGCAAAGATGGAATTTACAACTTCTGGGAGGAATTGAATCTGGGCTAAAGGATTTTGCTGTTAAGTCCCGTTAATCCAATCAGGAGCAGTAGGATTTATTTTCCCTTCAGGAGATATCTGTTAGATGGCCCTACTCTGTTTAGCATCAGAGAATGTTCAACTGCCTCCAGTGTATGTGGGTGAGATGAATCTTACCTGGTGAGATTCCTGGTGCAAGGTTTTATAAATGGAAGTCTTATTTTCCGGAGGTGTTCTGAAAGTCTGTTTTCCCATAGCTGATCAATTTTGTCCCAGGGTAATGAAGCAAAAAGCTGAACAGCACTGAGTCTAGGTGCCTCCTAGATGGGGTATAGAAAGCATACCTCTGCAGAGTCTGGTTGTTAGAAAAGACACTGAGGGGTGGAATGTTTGAATGATAAATGAAAAATAGACATAGGAAGCACAAGAAGATTCAGAGGGGTTCTAACCAGAATGAGTCAAATAAATGATCAGTAGCAAAAGTTTGATACTCTCAATGAGCCAAAAAGTCCTGCTGAGCTGTGAAAAGCTTTGCAGGCACTGACGCACTGAAGGTATTTCTGCTTGATTTGAAATAACAAGGTTCTGCTTCCAGGAAGGCATGAACTGGTGCCTCTGAGCAGCTCTGTGTCTAGAACTTTGTCAGAGACAGAACCAGATACTTGTAGTACTTTCTCATCCAGGAATGATCTACTGTGGTGCTTTCTCATCAAGGAATGATGCCAAGTGTCACCACTTCATTTTTAAAATGGGATTACTGAGAAAGAAATTGTAGTGATCCTATCACAATATGGAATATTTAATTATTAGAAAGGAGTTCCCACCTAGAGGAGCTCACATTTCTAAAGAGGAAAATACAGAGTATTGTACTCAGTAGTTTCAAGGTCCGTCCTTCTCTCCTGATTCAATAAAAAGACATGCCAAACTCAGCATGCTCTGTGTGTGTGTGTGCAAGGGAGACAAGCCCTGTCCTCTCACAGCTGAGCCGTTCACTTTGGACTAATGGATGGCTGGGCTCCATCACCCACACTCTGCAAGCTTTGCATTATGTATCTCCCCACAAAGTAATTTCTTATTTAGTGGAAATTTGTGCACAGCATTCCTAGTCGTTTGGTGTCCTGGTTAGTCTCTTTACGAGAGCAAGAGCTTCGCTGCTTTCTCATGTCCCCATTTTTGCAATTTTAGCCTCCCTAGAGAAGTCAAGCCCCCTTCATGATGACTTTTTCAGGAACCATTCAATCTGAACACTTCATTTTTTGCAGGACCAAGCTATTGCGTTAGCCAGCCGAGAGCCTCTAACCACAAGGTGGCACTCTCTAGCTTTGCATCAGTGCCCTCCAGCCCACAAGGTTAAGAAAGGAATTCAGAAACCTCAAAAAAGTAGCACTTTCTCCTTTACCCTTCCCATCCAGCTAAAATCTCTTTAAAAGAAGAAAAAAAAAACAACCAACGACCAAACAACCAAAACCCCAAACCAACTCACCTACAATAACAACCCACTAAAATACCCCACAAACCTCCTTAAAAACTTATGAGCTAAACATAGCCAGGTCTTCAAATCACTTTACCAGGGCAAGAAAAACATAGATTTTCCCTCAGACAGCACCTATCATCAAGTAAATATGCTCCAAGAAAGCAAAAGAGTGCTTGAAGGGAATAAAAATAATTGAAGATTATAATTATAAGTTACTTTGGAATGCTCTGAGTCCACAGCCAGCCTAGAGAAAGCTGGTTGTTCTGAAATAGTATGCAGATTATTTTGTAAAAGGAAAACTACTGTGCAAGTACAGAATACTGTGTTAGAGAAGAAACCTACTGAATGAGGTTGGATGCAGGCACATACTGAAAACTGTTGGTATTATTTTAAAATTGTCAGCTTTTAGCTTCTACTGTTCCGTGAATTGTTTTGTGTAAGCCCAGACCTACAGTATTCCAGGCAGTGACATTCAAAATACTTAACCTAAGGAACAAAGAACTTTTCCCAAAAATGTACCAGATATATTAGCAGAGTTAGTAGCTGTTTTCCTACTCGCTCTAATTTGCCTGCCTGGTGTTACCCTGCTGAAGTGTTAAGGAGATGTTCCTCTAAATATTTTGCTCCTGATGTTTTGCAGCCTTCATTTGGCCACTTCAGATAAAGAACAAAAGAAAAACGTTAGATTCCCAGGATCTATCTCAGTCTGGCACTTGAAACACTGAATGGCAGGATACGTTGCCTTTGCTGTGCAGTGACATACTAAAGGTGTTGTATCTTTGCATGGAAAGAAAACTAAACACAATTACTCTGACTCATGTTATTATAAACTTATATGCCATTTAGATTTTGAATATACTCTAGAGAGTTATGTGCTGGGAAACTCTTGAAAATTGTCAGCAGGTGTTTTTCCTGATGTAGCAGATGTACAAAATCTGTTCAAAGTAGCCTTCCTTTGCCAAGTCAACAGAAGGGAATTTCACCATTGCACGGAAAATATTTAATTTTTTGGAAGTTGGAATGAGCGTGGTAAATGGAGTATTTTTGCTTTTCTAAAAATAGCACTGATTTTTTTTGAATCTTTCCTGAAGTGTATCTAACACTGTGGGCTGGTGTTAGATACTTGTGTTCTGTCAGTCTGGTTATATGGCCGGGGGAGACAGAAACTTCTCAGGAGCCAACCCATTTCGAAGATGGGGAAAGACTTATGAAGAACCACAGATCATTATCTACCTGCTCATATTTTGCCTAAGGTGAAAATACATTTCTGTGTGCCTGCCTTTACTAATATATGCCATAGGTGCACGTTTGAGATGCAACACACCTGTTTCTTTCTCTCCCTTGAGAAGAAGATTTAACCCAATACCAGAGCAAGTGAGTGCCTTTTATCAGAAAGCACGAGCGTGTGAGTATTAGGAGATACAAGTGAGCACCTAAGAAGTGACTGAAAGTGAACTTGAATCCTAATGTCGCCTCCTTTTCTGGAGTTCTAGTACATTTTGCTCTTTTGTCATGAATAGTTGGGGGTGTGCGTGCTTTTAGAAGAACTAGGGATTTAGGCCTAGTGATATACCAAACCCCCAAGTTATTTTCTGCATTTTTCTATAATTTCTCCTTAGCAATTCTTATCCATTTAATAGCATACAAAATTTTCAAAATACAGATACACTGTTCTTCAGTGCCAATGCAGCAAAACATCTATATTTCCTTGAAATTCAGATGTAAATTAATTACTTTTAGTCTACATTCCTTTTAAAAAAGTATCTTCAGCTGTGATCAACCTCTTGTTTATTGTGGCAATGTTATCTCAATTCACAGAATCCTGGAATTGTTAAGTTTGGAAGGGACCTCTAGAGATCATCCAGTCCAACCCCCCTGCCAAGGCAGGGTCATTAAAGCAGGTGACACAGGAACGTGTCCAGGTGGGTTTGGGAATATCTCCAGAGAGGGAGACTTCTGTACCTCCCTGGGCAGCCTGTTGCAGTGCTCTGTCATCCTCAATGTATAGAAGTTCTTCCTCATGTTGAGGGGAAACTTTTTGTGTTTCAGTTTGTGGCCACTGCTCCTCGTCCTGTTGCTGGGCACTGTTACTCCTTGAATTTGTAATTCTTGGCATAAATCTGTACTTATTTCTTTGTGTTGTATATCCTTTTAATCTACCGATTTTCTTTAAATCTTGGATCTTTGTCTCATATTGGATAAGACTTACACAGTATAAAGACTTGGTTAAAATCATGCATTCTTGTACTGATGAATTGAACTCCAGAGAAAACACTTATAAATTGCTTACTGAGTAACTTGAAAAGTGTTTTTCTTTTATGCTCTGCTGTAGGTCTGTCAATTATACACTGTATAAAAGTTTTTTTTCCCCTGTTCTTCCTGCATGCCAGAGAGAACATCAGTCTTCCACTCAAACATACAGCTGAGTAAATAAGTTGTTCACCATGCAATAATGATAATTAGATGACTATAATATTATTCCTTCTTTATTATCCAAGACAGCACATTTTTTTTAAACTTATAACTACAGGTTTTTTAAGAGCTTGAAAGATTTGTAACTACAGGAAGTTTCAAGAAAAATGAGGTGTGTGTCAGCAAGCATTTTTTCAGTTGATGTCTTTGTTTCTGATATATTTTTTCTTCTTTCACAGTGAATTTTTTTGCGTAGAATCACTTCATTGTTATGTTTCCTTATTCTGCGTAACAATTGATCAATGCATATAAATTTGCATCTGTGACTTTCTGGGTCATCAAATAGATGACAATGCTTTCTTATTAAATCAGAGAAAAGTTGTCCTTATTGCATGTTTTGCCAATTATGTTTGCTCTATTGCTTTCCTTTTTTAGGCATCATTTTTACTTTGGTTTAGGTCTGCCAGGCTTTTCATCACCCTCGTTGGATCCTGGGTGTCTGCCACATACCAGTTAGTGTTGGAAAAAAATCAAGCCTATTTCTAAGAATGAGTCTGGAGAAAAGTGCACTAATTGGTCAATGTTTATTTCAGACCAAATGGAATCTGTTTACCTGTTCACTATTAGGCTTTAGTGACCAGGAACACTGATTTACTAGCAAAGTGAGGTTACTTTAACAATTTACTTTCTCCTATTAAAAATTATTCCTGTCATAAGGTTTTAAAAAAATTTTAACTTGTGTAGGACAGATGTTTTGAAGCATGTTACCAAAATCCTATGCCTACTGAGTAAGTTTCATCTACTCGTGTCTTGTAGGGTGAGCAGGCTCTGCCATAAGTATGCTTTGTGCTGTAATGAGGGTGAAGCAAATAAGCCTACTAGACTTCCAATAGAATGTAAGAAAGTAGCTTTGAGAAGTATGAACAAAGCTTATCCGCTGCTCAAAAGAAGGAAAAATGCAATGGGAGCTACTTTTGAAGATGCTGCTACATCATATCCAGTCTCCCATACTCACAGCAATCATACATTAGAAGCTTCAGAATCCTCTGTTGCTTTTTGTTAAACAGTCTGAAATACATCCTTTTTAATTGGCAAGAGGTAAAGCAAGGCACTGAGTATATTTCTATATGGTTTTAGTCTCTGTTAATGTGCAAATATCTGCAGTTTTGCAAGCTCCTTTTTTAGTGTTTCTGAACTTCAGTTTAAAATCTATACCTGGATTACCCAAATGTATTTGTTAATCTTTTCTGAACTCTCTTCTACTTAATTTTTTTTTTTTATAAAGTAATCCTGTGTTAAATGTGCTGGATATGGTTTACAATAAGTTAAATCTAATATAAACTTAGATTGAGCATTTAGAAATATTTATGTTGCTGCTTTTGGACCTCTGTGTTCACAAGTTAAGGTTTTATTTCACTCAGTTGCTGAGACGTGGAATTCTGATTTGGACAATAGGCCACATTCTCAGTTCACATAAATCAGTTAAGCTCCATTAAATAAAGCCCAGATCTGGGTCAAATTAAGAATCTGAGTTTTGGCTGAAGGTCTATATCTAGCACGATGTTCCCTTGCCACAGGAGATAAAAGGTCCTGCATAAAGGCTCAAGTTGAATGGACTCATGGAAACAGAGAGTAAACGTGGGCTGAGAGACTAAATCTTCCATCTGGGAGCTGTTGAGCAGCTCTGGGGTCTGCGTGTTTTCCCATGTGAGCGTCTGGAGAAGTGGGCAGGGATGAACTGGAGAGACTTCCTCAGTGTTGTGTTTGCAGTAAACTGTGAGGAGCACTTCTGCACAGGATGTAGAAACTTTGGCGTATTCCTACACATCCTTCTTGTCTGTCCTCTCAGTGACCTTCCTCTCCTCTTTACTGTTCTACAAAATATTAATGGTTCTACTGGAAAGTGGGCTGCAGAGTAGGACCCATTTTATAGGATTTGGTTTATAAGGCCCATTAAAGAGGTCTGATTCTGGAAGAGCATCACTGATTTAAAACCAGTAACCAGCCTCTAACTTTCCTTATAGTTCAAGATCTTGCAGAATTTTTTTCTCTCCTGAAAAAAAAATCTATAATTCTTTACTGGATGATTCATATTTCTGTAATTAGAATTTTCTCCCATTCCACAATTCCAATGCCAAGTTACTGTCTGCTTTGTTTACACTTTCATGAAGGATGATTTTACTGGAGTGTGATTTTGACAATTTCTGCTTGGATTCTTCTGTACTTCTTTTGTCATCTTATGCAGAAATCTTCCGCAGTTAGTCTATCAGTTAGACAGCATGAGAGACTATCTGAGGGGATAATTTTATTCTTCATTTAATTTTTGAATATTAGGGAGTCAAGAAATTGTAAAACTGAGTCTTCAGTTCTCCCAAATTAAGAGCAAGTATAAGGGAAACTGTGAATGATTTTTATTTCTCAAAAGATGTACCAAGATATATTTTCATATATTCTTTTGTAATTTCAGGAATTTTAACTTAAATCTGAAACAGCTTAATATAAAGGTTCAGATTAAGCAAGCACATGCATTTTCAATGTCACTCAGCTACTTGTGAGCATCTAACAGAATCTGCATCTGGGGTTTTATTAAAGTCACAATGCGTGTGGGATATTCCAGCGTTTTTCCACTGTGAACCAAGTAGTTTGGAGACTTACAACCTAGCAAAACCAGTCTCATGATACTTCTAGATCCTCCTTTCTTCGGTTTTTTTTTGGAGTTTTTTAGGGTTTTTTTTTAATCTAATACGGCGTTACTACACTGCTTTTAATGATTTTATTTCTACTCCACAAAAAATCCAAGCATAAATTAGCTTAGAGCATCCTAAAAAGCATCCTAGAATAAATTATGCAAACAGTTCTCTCAGACTACAGAAAAAAAATAAAATATATTCATTAGACAGGACAACCCTGAATCTTTAACATCTTTATTGCATCTTCAAATGTAGTATAATTTTTTGTAGTGGTATTGGTTAGTTATGCAACAGCAATTAAAGATAAAGTTTCTAAACTCACTCCTGTGTTACTGGTAGTAACACAGTTTATGCAAAAGAATTTAAACTGGTAACTGGAGAATGTGCATGCCAATAAGATTCAAGCATTCATTAGATATATCCCCATACGAAGTTCTTGGTAAAAAAATCCACAAGCAAAAAACAAAACAAAAAACCCCCACACCACCAGAAAATATTTATCAAAAAAAGTGCAAAATGTACAACAAAAGGTACCAAAAAATTACAAAAGGATGGAAGATTGCAAGGTTAAGATTTGGTATAGTATGTCTGTTTTCCAGATCTGTAGTAGTTTTATTCCTTTACTCCAGCTCAGAAATTCTTCATATCCATATTTTTTGCAAACATACAATTGATATTAACATTTTAGCCCTATTTTTATTTTACTAAAGTGACTGCAATACTTACTTTCATACAATAGAAGGAGGATGGGGATGTTAAGGAGAATACATGAAAATAAAGGTAATAGTTACACCTCATGGAATAAAGTACTGAAGTTACAACCCTTGAATTTCCCAGGCCTACAGGTTCTGTCAGCTGAGTATAAATGTCTCAGATATGTTCACAATCTAGGCCAATGTCTGAATTCAGGCATAATAAAGACGGATGTGGTAATTTTTACTATCATGTTTAGTTGTTGCATTACAGGGTGTGGTGGAATATCAATGTGTAAAATCATATCTTGAGGCAATACTTCTGAGTAAACGGTGGCAAACAGAATGGATTACATTCATCCAACTTTTAGAAAACATCTGAAAAGAACCTGCAGGTATTTTCTTCCTTTCAAATGCTTAATCCATTCAGGGGAGGTGGCTCTCCATTGCTGGGTGGGGTAAAGTATCACATTTCATCTGGTCCATACTCTTCTGTACATGAAAATCATGTTCATTCTTTAAATTCATCTTTCACGAATAAAAACAAACCAATAAAAGTCTCTGGAATAAATCATCATGCAAATAAAATGGTAGAGGCTTAAATCATCACTTAGGAATATGTTTATGTATTTATAATTGAACTTAGTAAAATAAAAGATCTTGTAACAAATTTATTTCACACATCCTTTCCCAAAGAACATACAAATCTTGTTCAGTCCCAAGAGCTTACTCTTGGATGGATTTTTTTGTTATTATAGAGTCTAGCAGAAAAGCATAAAGTCTCTGCAGTTTGGATTTGACAACAACGTTGCAATCCTTGGATTACTGTTGTCCTTTTAATTTATAAGACATGTAGCAGTCATTCAGGTAACCATCTTTCCTCTGGAACCCCAAGGATCTCAGAAGTGGGATTTGATAAAAGAAAGGCATAATATACACCACTGCTCTAAGACTGGCAGTAGGAAATACCAAGATGATGGTAAACTGTCTTTGTGCTCATGTGTCAGAGTTTTCCAGGATAAATACTTTAATGGAACAGTGGATGAAAATGAAGTAATAAAACACAAATTTTATAAAACAGTGTCACATCATACATCCTCTTATACAAGAACATGTAATGTAAATATGTGGTTTATATACACTTGAAAACAAGCAGTTGGGACTTCATACTCTCAAAATGGATTTAAAACATCAACCTTCAGAAGGACATATTTGGGCCTGTTTAGATGTTTTAAAGAAATCCAAATGTCTATAATTTGCCTTTAATGGCAAATTGAAGGGGGCTAAATGCACTACTGAAGCTGGGATTGGAATTCAAATCCCTGAGAAAGGAAACTAGTGTTAAAGGCCTCTGTTATGGAAAATAGATGTGGGATGGAGAACAGCTGACTGAGTAACAGAAGCGGATGGAGGATTGTAGTGGGTGACAAGTCAGACATGAACAAACATTTTGGCTGTAGCACAAAAATGGCAAGCGTCAAATCAGTAGAAGTGTCACGGACAACAAAGAGAAATTTATTCTCTGTCCAGTGAGATCTTGGAACTGTATCAGTTTAGGCACAATACAACACAAGAAAGATGTTGACAAATTAGAGTACAAAGAGGAACAATAAAACTGATAAGAAGTTTAGAAAATATGAACTTTGAGGAAGAGTTGAAGGAACAATGTTTGTTTAGTCTAGAACAGACCGAGGGCAGATACAACAGAGTTCACAATGTAAAAGCCTTTTAGGAAGAAGATGTCTCTTCTTATCTGCAGGGAAAAGGAAAATAAGATTTATATTGTATATTTTGAATGTTTCATTAAAGTACCAACATCTATCACATAAGGAGGATCTCATTCATTGCAACTTTTTAAAAGGAAATTAGATAAATATTATTTTTAATATTTAGTGTCCTGGTTGTAGTTATTTCTGCCTCAGGGTTGCACTAGATCCCTAGGAGTCCTTCTGATCCCTTGTATTTGCACGCTTTCAGGGTTTAATTTGACAAAACAGAACAGCTTAAGCTGTGGAGGGATCAAAAGACTTCCATCTGTAAGTGTCACAGAGCCTGATGGATATAAGCCAAAGGAGATGATGATTCAGACTCTTTCATGTCTAGCTGTCCAACCACTAACTAAGCAGGCATTATTTCACTTGACTGTGTTGTATAGGGACAAGCTATGCTTACATCACTAGAGTGAGAGATAGGGGAAACCTGTTTTCTTTCAGGTTTTTGAGGGTTTAGCCATATCTTCGGCCCTATCACTGCTGATGTGCACGTGCCCAGTGACAAAGCTTCAGGCATACATGGGATTTAATCATGTTGAAGAGTTCAGAAGAGATTTTGAATGGTGGTTATACCAAAACACTGGATGGATACTTAGTAAGAAATCCCATATCCTACAGTGACTGGACGGGCTTTGGTATACCCAAGCTGAACAATTAAAAATCTTTTTGGAAGATTTAGCTTTTTCATTGTATTATTCTTGTGCTCAGACAAGCTTAGTGCTTGTGAATGAAAGTAGATATGACAGCAAAAGAGACAGACATAATTTCTTTATCTGCACAGGCACATCATGAAATACATGATGCTGAAAGGCTTTCTCAGTTTATGGGAGGATAGTTCAGTCTCCAGGCTGGTGCAGAAACTATTACTTACCAAGACTGGTGATTCTGATATGGGTGCCTGTCAACTAGGAAATAAGACTGTGAGAAGAGTGTAGGCTAATGAACAGCTGTCACTAACATCTTGGACCTCAAACCCATAATTTAGAACAGAAATGTAGCATTCATTGCATGTTACTGGTCTGTTCAGCAATTCATTCCCACTACTAAAACATTTTTATATGCAGAATTGGCTTATATGTACATTTTTATTTCAGCTGAATGTAAGACTCCTTGATTTTAACTCAAAAATGAAGCTACTTGCAAAATTTTACAATATTTATCAGGAAGAATCAGATGTAATAGTGGGTGAAGCATGACACAATCTTTCCCAATAATTTTCTTTGTTATTTGTTTCTGCTGCCTTACATCTCTTTTCCACCCATCATCCTCAATGAAAATACTTCAAAGTATTATTGTGTGAGCTAGACAGATCAAGGGGCAGATACTCAGCACCTGACACCAAAGCTCCAGTCCTCCAAACTCATGCTTATCAGCTACTTAGAGCAATCTGAAGTCCATAAACACTTATAATTTTGGTTACTGGATTCTCTTGACTAGATGTTTCTCCTGTGGTATAACCATGGTTCCTACATCATGAGGATGATGTAGGATCATGAGTCCCATCAGGGTCTGCTAAGGAGCTATTCCTTTGCTTATTTTGACTGACACTTCACTCCAGAAAGGAAACTTGCTTAATAAATCAGTCTTTAAAAAAAATAACAGAAAGAGGTTGCTCTCCCTACCCATCAGGCACTGTTAATTTTGGGGAAAAAAAAAGGTAATAGGAAATGGAGGAAGTTCTATCAGTATGTTCCAAATTGGCCAATAACTGTGAAATCACACAGAGCCTCTCTGGCTTTGTGGTTTACCACAAACTGATGGGCGCCACTACTGAATATCTTAGTACTTATCCTCAGGTCTCACGTAATCATATGTGGGCTTTGCAGTTGCAAAAGCAGGTTCTCATTGGAATAAAAGTTTCCTTTTGAAAGAGGAAGTCACACCAGTAAAACAGTGGGGCAACTGCCATATGCCTGCCTTTGCTGGGTCTCAGAGGTATGTAAAGTACAATGATCGCAGTGTCGGAAACTTCCATTACACATCCAGTTGACTTTGTTGATTGAACTACGTTGGCCTTTCAGCTTTGGGCACTGTGGTTTGAAGCTGATGAAAACTCAGGCAAAAACCCCTGAAGACTAAAAGACAACTGCTTTTTTAGTGGCTACTGTGTTTCTCCAGTAAACGCAGTGAAGTTTACAAAGATACAATCAACCATTCCATGGTATCAAATCAGTAATATGTGCAATAAATTATCACTCCCTAACTCCAAAAAGCTAGATTAATGAGAGCTCTGTTGTATTTAATTGGCAGAGTTCATGCTACTGTGCTAATTTTGTCACCTAAAAGATTTGTTGTCATTGAATTTGGTGTCCTATTTCAGTATAAACCAAGAAATATACCCTAGAAAGTACACCATATTTAGCCACTGAGTTTATCACTTTCATTGCCAAGCAAAATATTTTCAAAATAGAAAAACATGCAGGCTTTCTTTTCACACTTGTTGAAAAAAAAAATTTCCACTGCTACACAAACACAAATACACCCGTGGACACAAATCCTCATTGAGGTAATGGCAAAGCTCAGAAGCAAGTCTGCAAGAACTGAGACTTGCTTATGTGAACAAAAAAATATTAAATTTATAGGCTGTGTGCTGACTACTGTCTTCCACAGGTGCTAGACATAATTTAGCAATAGAATTTTTAATTACAGAATACATTTTTTATTTCTGCTTGCTGTTATTTATAGAATATGCCTGTCAGAAGACTTGGATCCTAATTACTATCTTCTGATTACTCTTACGGAGCTACTTGAATTTTAATGGATATCCATATTTGTTCTTGAGACTAGTGGACTGAAAAGACAACACTATGGTTGTGGTTGGCTATGGTTTCCAACCATCATGTGTATCCTTATGTGCCATAAAGCAGGATGTGGTCCTGCTTTTGTTATTGAGAATAGCCAGCCCACTACTGTCAGTAGTACAGATGTGAAATGATTTGCAAATATTTTTTAAAATTAAGAATTACTTTCCTTTTGGTGAGAAAATAAAGTATATAAAGTACTGGGAAAATAAAATATTTAGCATAAATTTGAATGTTAGAAAAGTGCAGAATTTTTTTCCTTTCTATAGGACCAGTGACTTAGTGAGGAAAGAAGAGTGAGATCAATAAATTCCTTTATTATTAAATTTTAACTTGAAAATCCAACAATTTCAAATGCACCCTCAGGCAAAATGGCTATTACCATGTATATGAAAGGAGAAGGCTTCAAGAATATTTTGTCTGTGCTTTTCATAAAAACAGATTTCTGAGGTAAATTTGATCTCTCACCAATGGAAAATTTCTGTGGACTTACAAGCCATTTTGAGTTATGAAATTATACCAGTCCTGATTGTATTTGTCCATGGAAAATCTTGACCTATGTCATGAGGCCTAAAGCAAAGCAAAACAAACCACATTTTCTGTACAAGAGAACTATGAAGTTGGTTGGGAGAATAACAGCTTGTGTAAATGAGTTTCTAACCTCTCATATAAACAGCTTCTGGAATCTCTACCAGTACTACCCAGAATGTAACAGAGCAGACACCACAGAGAACAGATATTGTCAAAGCCTGAAAAGAGAACCAAAAATTTCCCCTAGGAGGTCTGGAAAGAAATTCCTTGACAGAGATGTCTATATACTCTCATGTGTGTCCACAAAATTATCTCTGTAGAATGAAATCCATAACCCTCTTCCCTAAATTGTTATAGTCTAATAGAAAAGGTGACAGAACAACTAAGAGTTAGAAACAACAGCTAATGGTAGATGTGGGCCACAGAAAAAGTCACATTATACAGAAGCTTCTACATGGCTAAAGAACACATTAAAAAAACCCAAACAACAAAACACCACCCCCTCTACCCCCCAAAACCTCAAACTCTTCCCCACTGACAAATGACCATCATAAGTACCATAGCGTGGACTGCAGAAATCACTTCCATATAAATTTTCTGGCTACAGAAATTCTGAGCTTTGTTCTGTCCTTCTGTTATTCAACAATCTGTACGTCTTTGACCCAAGTTATACATAAGGCATTTTTTTCAGGAGGTATTTGGAAAGGAAGACTCATACAGTCACTTTACCCGAGATCTCACACAGTGATGTCTTAAAATGCTTACTGTGAACAAAGTTTTCACCCCTTATGGTGCCTTGGGAGATGAAATATATTACAGTATAAGAGTCTGGGATGTATTGCCATGTAGATATGTCTGATCGGTTTTCTATCTACAGGAAAACAAGATACATATTGATTTAGATATGTGTTACACAGTCCTAAGCCTAGCTGGGTGCTGCTTTATCAGTCTTGAGAAATGAACACATAGCTAGTAAGTTAAGGATAATGCAATTTCTTTTTATTTGAAGATAATCTCTGCCTGCCTATGAAATCTATAGTGATAGCACTGGACTAAGGGGTAATGAGCCTCATACGAAAAAAATAGAAAGCATACTGCAAAAAAGCTGCTTGGGCTTACTTAAAACTATGTATACAATCAAAAAAAATGGTAACAATTTATCTGCCTATAGGATGTCAGATAATTTCTAGGTCAAAACCAAAATGAAAGACTAGAATTCCTGCTACAGCAGAATTTTCCTTTATGCTCCACTGTAATGTGGTAATTTTTTTGAATTATTGTTGCATAGAGTATTCTCCTACCTATCAGGGTTTCAAACTCATAGTTGAAGAGGCCTGACCCAATGCCAAATGGAAGCAGTGTAAAAACTACAACAGACTTGAGTGAAAGTTAAAACAGTTTATGGAGAAGGATGCCTGTTGTGAACAAAGTTACTTGCTTATGGCATGGCTTTCCTTCAGTGGAAGCACATTTCTGCAATTAGAACTGTTTTTGTCAACTTCTGCAGGCCTTAATGAAGCGAACCAGCTGAAGGTCCTGTATTACCTTCTTTGCTCTTTGGCAAAAGTACGGCTGCTAAATCTCAAGTAATCTACTCACAACTACTTCTTGAAGGACTTTTGGTAACATTCTTGAGAGAAACAGTGAGAATGGAAACAACAAATACTTAGAATTAAAGTGTATAATTTGAATATCAAACTCAGATATTAAGGAGAAAATAGGTGAAAATATTGCAAATCTTCCCAGTGTTTTCTACAGGAGAGAGATCAGAACAGTTCAAAGTCATTAGTTTCGTGCACATACACTGAAATAATTTTAGGTTCTTTCTTCCTTTCTGAAATTATACTTTATTCCATCCCACAATCCAATTGGTATCATCAGTTTGGTACTGGTGCAGTGGAATGGAATTGATGACACAGAAGGATCCTTGCCCAACCCAAACGAGTCTATGTAATCAATTTTTAGCTAACACAGATTTCCTGCCTCTCTGCTAATCCTTGCTATGAAGGATATGTTTCTTTCTTAAGGGAAGAGATATTCCTTACATTTTAAATAACACAGCCCTTTGAATACAAATAAAATGACTAATGCTTCTTTCAGGTCATAGTGGTTCCATGCAGTAACTTCAATGAGAGGCTGTTAGTTCATCTGTGACTGAAAACCAAAACCAGATGGATTAGCTTGTTAGAGTTCTCACAACACATAGCTTTGAGTTATGATCATGGTGGGAAATACATTTCTTTTTCAGTTGCCTTCTTTTAAGCTCCTCTTTCAGCTGTTTCATTATATTAGGATTTTAGAAAATGGTTGCCTCTAATCTCTTTCTGAAAAGTCTTATTGAGTAAGAGGGAAGGAGCAGATGTTATTTTCAAATGTGAAAATCTAGCTAAAAAGATGAAACACGAGTTTGCTAGGGACAATTCTTGAACCCTACGTGGTCTTCTACTCTCTCTTCTGTCAAAGGGAAGCTGTTGAAAAACAGTTACAACAAGAAAAAGAAATATTGATCTCCTTATTCTTCTTTTTGAGTCTTTGCATGAATTTAGGATTAAGGAGTTGGTGTGAGGTGCTTGCTGTTCACTGTTTTCTGTGTGTACATGAATGTCCTGGTGAAACAAATTCATAAATGGAATTTGGCATAAAGATACCAACAGTGTGAGTTGTAAGGGGCTTTATTAGAAAACAGGCAGCTAGATATCCAGCCTGGTCAGGACAGGACAACTGTATGCAAGCCAAGAAACAAAACTTTATATGTGTAAGGAAGTTTTAACAGGAAAATGACATGTATTGCATTTCAACTCATAAATGCACTTTTTTTACTGTAAAGAGCTTCTGCTCTGAGAGTTCTGGCAGTCAAAGTGTGCTTTGAGTCCCCCTCCTGTTGACTCCCGAGTCAGTTGGAATGGCTCCACTGCTGTCAGTGAGAGAGTGGGTAAGCTGGATTGTCCAGAATGTTTTAGGAGTGCTCTAGACACCCCACAATTTTCTTTGACTCTGATAAGCAGTGTGGATGCTCAGTGCCTGATAGAAATTCCTGAAAATGTTCATCAGGACTTATAATACCAACATCTTTCCGCTACACAATATGCCTCAACTGTAACTGCTGGGGTGACTGCTGTGCCTTAACCCCCACAATTAGGGCAACTGTCAGACCTTTCTGGCCTTTGCTTGGACCGCTGGGAATACCAAGTACAGAACTTTGGAGCTCACAAGCTGAATCAAACTTCATTTGTTGCTGGATTTATCAGGAATGTAGATATCTATCTACAGGACTGAGATAAAAACCCAGCCATTAGATGAGTGTAAGTTTTGATTCTGACTAGCTTTGCTTTTATTTAAAATTAAATAATGCAGTCTGGATAGTGTCAGTTTGGAGGGCTATTTAGTCTGCCGAGCTGTTACCTTTATTGCACACAGCTGATCTGATTTCCATCTAAACCCAGGGAAAGACTGATGGTGTCTACTGTGAAAGACGAACTAAATCCTTTCCAAGCTTTCAAATGAAACAAGACACAATGCATGTGATTCCTCTCACATTATTCTTGATGGTCTGAGTTCAACTGTCTAAGTATCATTGCAGATTGTGATTCTTAACATTTTAATGTATTCAAGACAGTCTCAAAGGGCTGCCAGGAAAAATGGGGCATATGAGAGAGCTAAGCCCTTCTGGAGTGTCAGTGCCCTTTTGCAGACCAGATAGAAAGCAGCTCAAATGGCAATAGATCCATATGTGTGTGACTGGATTGAGTCATAAGTAGTTGCAATGTACATGTCCACATGCAACTTAGGCGTCCAGGCAAATCTTAATATTAGTAGAGTTAATATATCAGTAAAATACTGATTTTGCTAATCTGAAAGTAGACACCCACATTTGCTTAAATGAATTGCACCTTAAATTCCATTAAGGATTGTTATGAAATGAACAAAATGCTTTGTTCCTCTTGAAGAGCCTTTGCCCTGTGGCTGATAACCAACGCTGTGCTGAAGTGTTCATTTCTCTGCCAGTGCCTCCAGATTGATACATTAGGGTTTTCTCTCCTCAAGGAACTGTAATGGCTCTTCAGCTCCTGTGATTTCCTGTATCTCTTGCAAATTGAGTAAAGCTGTTTCATTTTAACCATACAGTTAGATATATAAGAGGAAGTTGTCAGACTGAAGAGACAGACTTTCCAATACGACATCTAAGTTCTCAATAGATTTTGCCTTTTCACTAGCTAACTCAGTTTGATCTCTCTAATTGTGTCTTGAAAACAGTATTTGTATTGTGGAAGTTGTATGTATTCTGGAAATTTTAGCCTGCCTGTACAGTAAAGAACCTAATTATCAGCAGTTCATTTCAAGGTTTCTTAAATTGTATCTTCAAGTCAAACACTATACAAACTTAGTTTATGATCTCTCCGGATGCTGTAAAGCAATGCAGGCTCAGAGTGGCTAAATCTTAATGGAAGATGTGATCTCGAAGAACTGACGGATGCTGCAGTGAAAGGGTGGCTGTGCTTCAGAAAATGACAGTCTTCCCTCCAAGTCAGCATCAAACCAGTGTCTGATGTGCTTCAAAGAAGCACCGTACTGCTGAGAAAGACAAACCTGACTCTTAGTGGCTTGTGGTCAATTAAAGATCTCATGGAACATTTCACAAGGGAAAATACATTAACCTCAGTGTCCTGGCCAGATTATACACTATTATTAAAAATAAGTTTAGAAAATTTTGGGTCTAGTCTTGCGGAGTCTGGTGCCAGGGTCTCTTCTGGTGCCTTCTGAGTTCACATGAGCTCTACCAACAAAAAGCTGCATCACAATTGGCCCTAGGTTCAACTCCCTTCTAGATTTGCTGTCAGCTGTGCATTGAGATGTAGGAGCAGAAGCAGGTGTTCAGAGGAAGTTCACCCACAGCAGATGGGATTTTGTTCTGGTTTGGTTTTGATGCTGTCAGGTGAGTGGGAGTTATTTGAACTCCGAAGACAGAAGTGGAAATCAAAAAGCAATCCAAATCCCGAGTGATTCTGCCCACAGCAGATGTTTTTAGACCACTACTATTAAAAAGTCTTTATAAGAAAACATCAACTACAATAGAAAAACACATTGTTGGCACTTAGAAAAGAGCATTACAAAAATGGGGAAAAAACTTTTTAGTGTTGCTAAATCGTATCTACTTACTAAATATTGATACCAGATGAGTTGCTATTTGTTGATAAAAACATTTCAACATGATTAACGCTTTAATTTAAAAGGTTTTTTGAAACATATAACAGGAGAAAAAGTAGGAAGGAAAGGTTGATTTACATATGAGCAAGCAAAATTTTTGAAAATATCTTGAGTATGATATGCAGAGAGAAATACTATCACAATTCACCAGGTTGGTTATACCCTCTGGACTGGGTACAACAGACTTGACTGTCTGCAGTTCCACTCACAAATACAGGCTGGGCAGAGAATGGATTGAGAGCAGACCTAGGGAAAAAGATTTGTGGGTGTTGGTGGATTAAAAGCTTGACATGACCCAGCAATGTGCACTGAGAGCCCAGAAAGCCAACTGTATCCTGGGCTGCATCAAAAACAGTGTGGGCAGCGTGGAGAGGGAGGTGATTCCCCTCCTCTGCTCCGCTCTTGTGAGACCACACCTGGAGTGCTGCATCCAGCTCTGGGATGCCCAGCAAAGGAAGGACATCAATCTGTTGGAGCAAGTCCAGAGGAGGGCCCTGAAATTGATCAGAGGGCTGGAGTACACCTCATATGGCTGAGAGGGGGATGAAGGATGCAGGAGGTGGATGGAGGAGAGGAGGAGAGAAATTCTTCAAGAAGGTAGATGAAAAGACAAAGGTGAGATTAAATAAAGTAGTTCTGATGAAACAACCTCTCAAGAACTTGAGGAAGTCACTACTGACAGATTAGAAACTAAAATTACTTCCAGAGACTGTAATGGGAATGAGAAGTTTGAGTTTCAAGAAAAGAGAATATAATGTAGGGAGGAATCAAGCAGTGGGCCTACCCTGGAATATTTAAATGAGGGAAAAGAGTGACTAACATGGCAAAAACGGCTGAGTTCTGCACCAACAGCAAATATCTTGGAAATACCATGTGAGAACAGTCTAAAAGACACCTCTCATCTCCTTCTCAGCCCTTGCTGTTCCTGAATACCAAGAAACTGGCAGAACCATAAGAGAACCTATGCGTCCAAACCATCCTGCCAAATATGTCCAACATTAAAAAGTTTGTCTTTGGAGTTTGTGCACCACTACAGATGGAGTTTTTGAATCCCTGTTTTCTCTTTCCACAATGAACATCACATTATTTGTTTATTTTCAGATTTGATCTCAACTGCAAATACTGATATATTCATCTTGTTCTTTTCCATATGTAGTCACTGCTCTTTCCTAACAACTCTGAAATGCAGCTGCTCCATGACAAGTAAAGGATGAGAAAACAGACATGCATGATTCCTTGACTAGCAAAATTTTCCAAAGACTGGGCCAAGAGCACACAGAAGTCCTGGGGATAGCAGTAAATATACATTCCCTTGGGTTCTTTGGAGTAGAGAGAAAACAAGCATCTCCTCATTTTCCTTTCTCACATAAAAAAAATACCCCTAAAATCTGCACATTTCCAAATGCTCCAATTTCACTGTAGCAATATTATTCAGTAATTTCATTATGCAAATTCCTCTGAGTTAAAGCATTTATTATTTATTCTTCTTTTATCCAGTCACCACCAAAAAAAGAGCAATGATGGTTTTAACCTGTTTCGATAAGGCATACTGATAATTTGGTGAGAACACTGATTAAATCAATTTTTTTTATCATGAAAAGCTGTGGGAGATTTCCTACACGAGGCAGCTCTTGGCCCTGAATGGAAGAGGAGTGTGAAGCAGACGAGAAAGAGGTACAACACCCATCTGTCTTTCAGTGTGGCTTCGATAACGATACACAGAACGTCAACAGGCATCTACGTGGAGGGGGTGGCAAGCAGAAAGCCTTGCCGTGACCACTAGTGAGTTTTCACAGATAGTCATCCGTGGAGACAAACCAGAGAAATGTGATTAACGAGCTGGAATAACACGATCTCGGCAAGTTTGTGCTACAGTGTTTCTTCACACTGCTCACATCTGTCACAAACAGGCTCACGAAATCATTTGCCGTTTGCTTTATCTGCAGAAACATTCTTTGTGTGCTGACATCATATGAAACGTGCCAGGGTAAGCAAATGCAACCCGATGGCAAACAGCTTGGTCTAATAGGAACACCTGTCTTCTTAGCTTGCTTTGGCCAATGATTTCACAGGCCTGAGCTGATAAAATGCCCATAGTTTGGGTGAGAGGGTCTAACAACCATCTCCGCAGTCTTGCCCTTTTGCACAAGCCTAGTCTGAGTCACAGAGTTAGGCTGAGAGTTTCAGTTTAAACATAGTAGTGGTGGCAGAATGTGAGAAAACTGCTGCTTCCAGATCAGCAGTACTATCTACTGTGAGAAGTGTCACTTCAGATTTCCTTTACTTTTTCCAAGGATCTGTTTTAAGTCACCATAATTGAGAGGACCATGGCCCTTTGGACTGAGCTGAGAAGGCCACACTTAACCTTCTTATCTTTCCACACTTGACCCCATGTTCTCCTCTTTATGGTTTCCCTCATCCTACCAATCTCCCCACTCTGTTTTTTGAGTTCTGCCAGCTCCTCTCTTCTGCCATCATTCAGCCTTCACAGGGAAAATTGAGGCTGTTTTATAATTTTCATCATCGTGCTTATGTCTTTTCTTTAATTCCTCAGAAGTAGTTCTACTTACCTTTAAGTTTTAAGCCTCTAACTTAACCCAAAATTTCCAACTCTTATAATTTTATGGCAAATCTTGAAAATGTGGTGGTTTTCTTCAAACATTAACTACTGCAGTAATTTGAGAGTTTCCATTCCATAATAAAACAATTTTCCATTTCTCATTTCACAGAAAGAGAGAGGCTCAAAAACACAACTCCCAGTCTTATAAAAAAAAGACCATAAACACATCTCCCCCAAGTATAGGTTATTAATTTTTAAATTCATAAATAGAAAAAAAGCTCAGAAGTCTGAAAACTTGAGGTTGACAAGAATCCTAAACCCACCTTTCTTCAGTGATATTCCTTTAGACTGATTGTTTAACTAGAAAAATTTGATGAGAAAAGCATCATATACTCTAGGCAGCCACCATTCTTATGGGTAAATGCCCTTATCCTTTACAATTTAAATGGAACAATTTGTCCTTTCATGGATTGGATAGGCTAAAGGTTTCTTCCCAAATTTAAACTTTTAACTCTGATTTCTAGAATTAATTCTATATTTGTTTCTGTAATTAATTCTACAGTTCAGTCTTCCAATCCCCATCCATCTTGGCACCCACTGTGCAGACCCTCTCACAGAAAGATTGGCTGATATCCAGTGACATCCACACTACTCTTCTACAAAGCCAAGCTACCATAAAAAGTTTCATAAAATCTGCAGGCCCCTGAACCTTCTTACTCTGCCAAAACGGAAAAAAAAATGGTCACATAAAATGGGATTGTATCAAGAAGGAACGTTAGGGAAGAGATGGAAAACAGAAGGAGGTTGGTTTTGTGATGTTTGAGAAAATATGCATAGTTATATACTGAATACCTACCAATACCAATAGTGATAGTACAAATGGAGCAAGCTGAATTAATACATGGAATCTGCACTTTTAAAAGAGTAATTAATTTACAAGAAGTCTCTTTTTACTTGCTGAATAGAATTTAATATAATATAGTTAGTATAGCTCTATTCACAGTATATCCTCTTCTTGGCAAGATTCTCTAATCTTGCCAATCCTTCCAGGAGAAAATATATGCCATCTGGAGGAAATGTTTCTCTTTCCCCCACCCTTCCATCTGTTATATATTTCTCTTTGATCCCCCCAGCCTCAGCACTTTATCCTCTGATCATCCCTAGACCTCAAACTCTGGCTGTACAACCATTTTCACTTTCAAACTCACCGTATTTCTCTTTGAGTTTTGTCTTGTGGTTTTATCACACTACTGAAACTACTAGTCTGCAGTAGTCTTAACTGAAACCTTCTTCATCTCTAATTTCAATCCATCTCTCCCTTTCTTTTATCCTAAAACTCTGAGTTAGCTTCCTGAACTCATTTAAGGACTTCTGGTATCTGATTTTATACTGTTTAATCAGACAGATTGTTTGCGTTAAGGTGACAAAATCAGAAATAAAGAATGGAGTTCAAAATCCTACCTATCCAAGGTAGGATCAGTTATTTCTAGAGTAATTTCTGAACAATAACTACATAAGCTTTCTTATAAAAGAAGCCTTAAAAAGCAGAGACTCCATATCCTGTCCACAAAACTCAGTTCCAGTCCTTCGTTATCTTTATAATATTTTAAAAATATCAGTCCCTTTACACTTCAGAAGATCTTCATAGTACTAGTCCTGAAGTTCCCTAGCAGCACTTTGAGCTTTTTCCTTTTTGAGCTACCCTAGTGAACACATAGAACGGCTTGGTACTCTTTCAGCAACCTTTTACATATTTGTATACCCTTATCAGGTCTTTTTTCTGTCTTCTTTTGGTTTAGACTAAACAATTTCAAATCTTTCAAGCTTAGCTTTAAGGCATATTTCTAAACCTCTAATGATTTTACAGCCTTGTGGATTCTCTCTGATTGATTCCTGTACTGTTTTTTATGCAGCAAATGCAAATCTAGGCACAGAATTCCAACTGAGACCTTACCAGCAGTGAGGAAAGAGGAACTATAAGGGATGAGGTGGTGGTGTTCCTCATAAGCTTGACAACTTGCATGGGGGACTGTACTGAGACACTCAGTCTCTGCTTCTTTACAGCAGTGCTCATTACTTGTGCAGAAGTGTAGTACTTTGCATTTATCCTTATTGAATTGCATCTTATTTACCAGAAATATTTCTCCATTTCAAAAAATAATTTTAAATTTCAATTTTACTATTCTTTTGTTTTGCAGTCAGCTGCAGTTACCATAAGAACAATGCTGGGCTCAAGGTATGTTCCTATGGAAACACCCAATATAATTTCTGATGGACTATGAAAGACTGATGACTATTTGGACAGCAGAATTCCAAGAAGTTGTACATCATGAATTTTTACCCACATTTTAATTTTACTGTTTGCTTACAAAAATATTATCAAAGACATTATTGAAAATATTAGTAATATCAGTATGTAATTATATGACACCCATAGCTTTTACTAAATCTATAGTACCTATTATTCTATTGTTGGTGAAATTAGGTTTGTGAGACATGGTACATTCTTAACCATAAGGTCTGTTAAGTATTACTTTATGATCTTCTGAAGGCATATAAGCTGATTTTCTTTCCCTCTACTGTGAACTGCACTTCTAGGTTGATTCTGGCAGTTCATTAAGAACATCCTAAGGTGAAACATAAACCAGTACATTTACTTGGTCCAGCCAAGTAAAAAAAATCTAAAAGTAACCCCTTCTCTTTAACTCATTCCACAGGAATTAATTCCTCTTTAATGCACTGCATAATTATGGATGTGGAAGTCTTTTCCAGTATATGCACATTCCCATCATCTGAGATTAAGCTATTTGAAATACTAGGAAGTTGTTCAAAAGCAAAGCAGAGCACGAAGCAGAAAGAAGCAAAATCCCATTTATGTTTGTGTGTTTTCCTCCAATTTGCTATAGCCATTTATGATAAGAATAAGGAGCTTCTGTGACAAATCATTTCATGTGACTTTCACAATCATTTCCATGTGACTGTTGGTACCACAAATTCGAATCACACGCACAGATTTGAGCTAGAGCAGACATAGTGTAGGCCTAGCAACATGTCTTGTCTGAAGATCCCACCAAAGTGTGGTCATGGTCGAAAGAAATTTGTCTTTCAGAGAGCCCCACATGTACTGAACTTAAGTAGCTGGTATCACTTTATCTCTCTTTGGAGAAGTAACAGGAGGTGAGAAACAGTACAGCAGTATTTTTGGAGAGCTACAAACTTAGGTATCCTGCTGAGCAGTGACTTGGCCTTAGGTCTGCCAAGCCCACCTAACGCCCCTCAGCAGCTACCTGGGCTTGCATGGTGCAGTAAGGAGTGGGGGCTGCAAAGCAGGAAATCCGCACACATAGGTGGCTTTGATCTTTCCTGTCTTTTTGCTTCTTTAGTTAAAAAACCAAAAGCTTCTAACACTCTATATAAGAAAACTGAATTTTCCAGCGTAGGTAGAATATTTATCTGTGACATCAAAACATCAAAGAATAGTCCCTGTTCTTGACCAGAAAGATCAGAGAAATTAATTTGTCTTCTACAGCTCAGGAAAAAAGTTTGAAGTTTTGTTCCTTGGATTTCAGAGAGGGAAAAAACAGATAGGTCTTTTCTTGCCTTCTTTCTTTCTCCATTCTTCCCTCTTCAAACACATATTTTGACCTACCCTTGTCTCTCTATAAACACCTTCACACATCAAACAGCTCTTAAAAATGCAAGTTGTCATGCTTCATTCTGCTGGACACCTTTCATTTTTATGAATCAATATTTTCTAATAAAAAAATACATTCTTGTTTTGTTCCAAAACACCTCCTCGTATATACTGTTACATTTTCTCTGCAGACTAACTTATATTTAATGATAAAGTTTGAGATACAATTCCCCTTTCCACAGCTAGCAAAAAGCCTGTTAAGACTGTGACAGAATTTAGAGCATATGATTTCGAGGCCTGTCCCATTACTAATGGTCTCAATTTCCTCCTCTTAAACATACTAACACAAACTGTTCTTTTGGCTAGAAAGGGAGTGAAGAACAGAGCAGGCTGTGGCATTTCCTTCAGATCATCCTGTCTCTGTGCCAAAAGCCTACCTTCTTTCTCTTGCACCAAATGCGATGAGTTCAGAGTAGCTGAGTATCATGCTAGGGGAGAATAAGCTCCTGATTTTTTAATTTGCTTTCAGTGTACTCTGAGAGCATTTCTTGAATATACTTTTGGATCCATTCACATTTCCAAAAAATATTTATTACTATCAGTTTCAGCAGAATAGAGAAAAGAAAAATTACCTCTGCTTTTCAATTAGTATTATGGGATGGGGGAAAGAGAAAGAAATTGTCCTTAAAGTTATATTTCTAAGGCACAGCTTGCCTGGCTTATGAAGGCAGCTGAGAAAGTTCTCACTTTGTTTGAACTGACCTGTTGTGAAAGTCTTATTTCTCTCCTACCACCTCTTCTTTACTTCTGCAGTGTCCAAGTCTTGAAAATAAACTGACAGATGTTCTCTTGGATCAGCTTGTAGGACTTGCAATGTCAGGACTGCAAACAGACTGTAGCTGTTTAGTTTAGGAAATGAGATGCAGAAAATCTGATAATATATACAGGGTTTATTACTCCAGTTTGAAGGGCACTTTGGATTTCTTTTCAAGATACTCCTATGAGGAACTGAGGATGAATATTAAACATGTGCTCCTAATTTAGAGACCTCAATGGCAGGGTCAGAGGGTCTTCAACTTACACAATTTGTATAGTAAGGTTATAGCAGAAGTGAATGTTTCTGATCTTTAACCATACTAAAGAAACAACAATAAATTTGAATTACATAGAATTTAACTCCAAAGAAACTTATAAGACCTATGAATACACTGAGATGAATTAGAATAATAGGATTTAGGACAGCGTGTGAATTATAATGCTTTGTGACTTAAGCTGAAAGGGAGACACACCGGGATTTAAACAGCTGACACATAATTACCCAGTTTGGATTATGACAAGACAGAGTGGAAAATATTCTTCTACTCAAGCAATTAAATATGCATTTTAATGGTTATAGGGTTATAAATTTAGATTTAGATATCATTCAAATGGCACTTCCTTTACCAGCAGCATCTAAATCCCCAGTGGGGCATCATTTAACTTCTAATTCTGAGTAGTGTCATGTGTCACCCTATTTCCCTGTCATGGCTATGTGAACTACTCAGCACAGAAGGGACCAGCACCCATGGCTCCGATAACATAAATGCAGTGGAAAGAGCTAGGGACCATAAACCTGCCCTGCATGTACACCAGGAGATGCAAACAAAAGAGCACAAAAGAACAACTACCTTCATAAAAAGCCAACTTCTTGCCTATTGTGAGAAAGGAAAGAAGAGAGTTTAGAATGCAGTAGATGAGTTTTGAAGATAAGTCTTGATATTCTCTTAAGGACATGGTGACAGCATGGTTTGCTGCCCTTTGGGACTTGCATAAAAACACAATTTGGCTCTCAAGAGAGAAGATAGAGACCCACTGAGTCACCAGTAACATCTTCTGCATTGCTTTGGATTTATCTTGAAGGCACCTCCCTTCTAGTTCTGCAGTAAGTATCATTTCCACCAGACAGAGGTGATTCAGAACCCATGAAACGGTCATTTTTCCAAGTAATGGAGAACTATTACTGAATGAGGTATCACTTAAATAGCTTTTACTGCCACATTTGAATTCTGAACGAATTCAAATTCTAGTGAAAGGTGTTCAACAACTATCATTGAGCCAAGAAACTTTACTCACTGTTCTCAAGAGGAACACACCCAATACTTGTTGTGACTTTCATTTTTATTCCTAGCCTTACTCTCTGCATCACTTTCTTCTTTTGGAATAATGAATTTTTTTTTTAAAAAAGTGCTACTGAGGTATTCTATACTAATGCTTATCTGAGAGAAGTAATTTCATCTGTTTTGTTTTGGCTAAAGGCAACAGTTAGCAGAAAAAACTCTTTAGATTTTCTTTAAATCCTAAATTAATGAGATACAGACTGATAAGTCAATTAAGAACAATTTTGTGAAATCCCTTGCCCTGATCTTAGATTGTAATCTCTCTACAGTCAAGATGGCTGTATTTATCTGCCCATATTCATCCTGTTTTCCTATATCGTGTTTGAAGTCTCCAAGTGAAATATTCTGTAGTCCAACAGCAGTAACAGCAGTAGCTCACAGACTTTTTGTAATTTGAAATATTTTCCCCAACCTCTTTCTTTTAACTGTCATCGTAAATAATGAAAATAATCATCTTACATACACACAGCGCTGTTGCTTCTTTCTGATCCATGTTTCAAACCAAACACTTTTCATTTTTATTAATCTCCTGTTTCCTTAAAGGGTAATATTATATCAAAACACTGACATTTTTCATGTTTTAGTTATTACTCTATAAAGTTATTAAGTAAATCTTACCTTTTCAAAAAGTGGCAAAATGTGTGCTACAGCAAAATTTTTCAGTTTTCTTGTCACAAAACCTGTTGCATCTTTATCTATCACATAAACCTTTTTTTTTTTGCCATGAGTGAGATTGCAGCTGCTTGGAAAATCCAGTCTTGGACCAACTCTGCCGCTGTAACAAGGGGAACAGTGAAACACTGACTGTAGCAGGGGATTCTGGCTGCTGCCTACTACATTCAAGAGGTTCTTAATTAGAAGACAGCATTTTAATTTCTCCCTTCTTACAACCGTATAGCCTGATGCAGTTGCTCAGTAGGTTGTACCCACTCAAATCTAGTTCACAGGATCCCATCAAGACAAGGCCCAAGGTAGTACCTTTCAGGACTGCTTGAATTTTATCCCTTGCATGAAAAGGAGGGAAGAGGGGAACCGCATGAGGAAGTTAAGGCAGAACGTGTCATATACAGCAAGTCAGACTTGCCAAGTTTGGTATAGTCTCTGGGTGAGCTGTCAGAGGTCTTTTTCCTGAAATCAGATTAACTTTTCTGAAAGCCAGCTCAACCCATACCTGCATTAATTAATTTGAAAGTTATGACTAGTTGCTAAGTTACAGCAAAAGTGTTTTCTTGATAAAGATGACACACATGAGCAAGGTTTACTCTGCATGTTATGGAGACTGTGTGTGTGATTAGTTAACACAGCTCGACAAATGCCATTCCACTTGACCATCTTACTGAATACTTTGTGATTAATAACAGATTAAAAAAAAACCCCAAACCTCAAACATTAAGGCTTTGGCAATAATTTCAACTACTATTATAGAGAAGCTGCCAAATCTTTTGTTGAAGTAAAGGACAGTGGGGTGCTCAGTAGATCCCCTTTGGCTGTTGGAAAGTGTCTGTTACAATGTGCCGTGATGCCACGTAGGAACAAGTGGCTACAAGGACTGTGTTCAGCTCCTTGTGTCTTTGCTCCAGAGACTTGTTTGTTAACTGCAAAGAGGGATCCGTGTCCAAGTGCCGGCGTGTTTAGTGTTACAACAGAGATTGAACTTCGATTACCCTTCGGTAGCAGTGGTCACAAGCATCTTTATGAACGCTGACATTAAAGAGAAAGCATGAAGGAAGGCAAAGCGGCTGCCGGCTTTCTGCCCCTGTGCTCCCCGAGGTCTCAATCGCTCTCTCCACGTATATTCTCTCACATGTATGTATTTGCATTAGCTTAGCCCACGTCGGGCATCCACAGCCGCTCGCGTTCCACTGGATGGCCACAGCCCACCTCAGCCTGGGGCTCTCCCCGCCCGGGGCGGTGATTTACGGGCAGCCGGGCGGCGCAGCCCCGCAGCGCTCAGCGCAGGGGAGCGGGCCCTGCCGTCCGTCTGTCCGTCCCGCCCGGGGTGGAGCCTGTCCGCCCTCCCCGCCGCGGAGCTCCCGCTCCGGCTGGGGCCGCTGGAGGCGGCGGCGGCCGCGGGTCCGTCCCACATAAAAGCCCCCGGCCCTGCCCGTGCCGCCCTCACTGCGCCCCGCGGCCGCCTGGGGACGGCGCTCACCGGCAGCTGGTCATGGCCCGGCGCCTCAGCCCTGCGAGCTAGTCCCGGGGAGCCTCGCACGGACCGGCTCTGTGCTCCAGCCTCCTGCCCTCCGCCCGCTGCTCCTTCCCCGCTCCGCCCGCAGAAGCGCTGCCCGGGGCAGAAGACGCTGTCCCGCCCGTGTGTGCACATAGCCCGACCGCCCCTTCACTTGCCTGCCCCGGGGCCGGGCGGGCTCGCACCCCGTGCTTCGCCGCCTCTGTCCCCGCCGAGGATGCGGGTGTCGCTGCTAAGCCCGCTGCTCCTGCTGTCCCTCAGCGCCGGCCCGCACGCCGCGGAGCTCCCGGCCGCCCGCGCCAAGTGCCCGGCCCGCTGCGATGTGTCCAAGTGCCCCAGCCCCAGCTGCCCCAGCGGGTACGTCCCCGACCGCTGCGGCTGCTGCCTCATCTGCGCCGCGGGCGAAGGCGACTCCTGCGGCCGCAAGGAGGACCCGCCGTGCGGGGACAGCCTCGACTGCCGCTACCCCATGGGCAAGCGCTTCGCCAAGGGCGTGTGCCAGTGCAAGCTCAGCGCCCAGGTGTGCGGCAGCGACGGCCGGACCTACGACAACATCTGCCACCTGAAGGCGGTGAGCCGCAAGGCGCTGCAGCACGGGCTGCCCGCCGTCGCCCAGGTCCAGAAGGGAGCCTGTGAATCGGGTAGGAGCATGGTGGGACCTGCGGTGGGGTGGCTGGGCGGCGCGGGGGAGAGCTGGCTTCCAGGGTAAGAAAATCGTGATCTTTTTTCAGTGGCCTGGGAAGACTGGGTGGCTCTAGGGACCGCAAGAAGCTCCAAGGACGTGGCACCACACCCAGCTGCCAATGACATCAGTAAGCTGTGGTGTGTGGAATGAGTGCTCAGGTCCTTTCTGAATAAAGCCCTTCTCCTCAATCCTCACTGTGTGCTTGGGATGGGCTTGGGAAGGTTTCTCCTTGGTAGCACGGCAGTGGATGTGTTGGTGATGTGCAGGTTGCTGCTGCAGTGCACCTGTGGGAAGAGGCGAACACACTTGACAGCACAGGAGTGAGAAAGGTGGAGGGTGTTCAGCTGCCAGGGCAGGACATCATTAGCCGTCTCCCCTTCTGAGGGCAGCGCATGCTGACAGGGCAGCAGCACAAGCTCATTCTCATCCTGCCAATGCCTCCTTTGTTCCTCGTGTCGGCGGTGACGGTTGAGGTGTTGAGTGAAGGCCATGAAGGTTGTACAGAAGACCCACAGTAGCACACCTTGAGCAAACAGAGCAGGGACCCAGGAACACTTGTGCTCCTGAGCCATCCTTGGTGGTGTTGGGGATGTTAATCAGGCTCACCTGGCAGACATCACTAGGCAGGAAATGCCTCTAAAAGCCAATCAGGGCAGAAGAGCATTGAGTAGTAGTATATGAACCACCTAAATTATATTGTCTTGCCTGGTTTGTTTTCTTCACAGAGAGGCTCTGTCGTCTTGTAGAGTCTTGAGTGGAAAAAAGTGCCTCAGAACCTCTTTTACAGTAGAAAATATTGACAGTCAGGATATCACATGGTCTTCTGCTTGTAGTAAAGTACTGAGGCCTTTGCTTGCATATTGTGAGATACTATGGCAACTTCAGGCTTGATTTAACTTTAGAAAGGTTAGTAATCACTTAAGTTAGTAATTTCTTTCTAGCATTAAAATGTGTCTCTTAATAGAAGTATTAATGCTGCTTATGTAATTTTAAGGGTTTGATTTTGCTACCTTTCCTGTAGAGTTCCTGGAAAGAGAAGTCTTACGCATAATGGAGTTCTAAAACATGCATTGGTGTTTCGCTTATATCTGGTGAACCACTAACCATCCTGTTTATTCAAGGCAAACTGGCCAAAATTGTTGGGGGTGTTCAGAGGGAATAGGGCTACTGTTGTAGCCTTTCTGTGAACAGGGGACCTTTCAGATATCCTGCTTTTGAGAGAAGGTAATCCAGTTCAAAGAGGGAGGTATTCCTGGAGTTCCTTTAGGAGTATCTTGCCAGAGCCAAGAATTGCTCCAAATGCCAGCCTGCAGCTGCAATGATCAGTCTCTCTAGTATTTTGTAGTTATAAATTCAGTTTTCCCTGTTCCTTTTCACATAGGCATCTTTTAGCTTTAGTACTCCTAAAACTTGGCTGGAACTGATTCATGTGAAATAATCAGAATGTTTAACCAAAATGAGCGAGCTAGTCTGCGTCTGAGGGCTTACTGAGCCCTTGGCATTTGGTATATATGACACTTTCTTTAAGGAATCCTCCTGAATCTACTGTTAATAGGCTTAGGAATTTGGAGCCATGAGGCAGAAGTAGCATGTTGGTTTTTTTCAAGCAACTATTTAGTGTTCACTTTATTTTGGCTTTATTTTTTTGTCCCAGAAAACCTCAGCTTAGATGAAGCATCTGGTTCTCTGTTGAATTCTAATTTTTTTTATTCAGTTCTACAGCTGCACAAACTGAAGCTCAAAGAAACTGAGTATCTTGCCCAAGGTCAGACTGAGTTGGATGTTGAGCCAAGAATAGAACTCAATTATGGTATTTAAAAAAAACCCCAAACAATAACATGCAATGGCTGTAATGAGAGGCTTGGAAGAAAGTTGACAGCTTAAAATTGCTGTCAAGTTTCTCTCTTTTCCCTATTCTTGAGAGAAATCTGGCCTCAGATGACTCAGAGTTTGAAGGGATAACCTAGTTATGAAGTAAAGCCAGTTTTACTTAACCATCCATATACTAAACAATTTTAGATAATGGAAGCCTCCATCAGTATGACTTGGGCCCTTTTTAGAACGTGCGCCGACCCTGAGGAGTGGCTTCTGAAATGTCTGTTCCTGTCCTTTTTCCAGTTGCTTATGTTGATGCTAAGTTGGATTCTGGCTGTGATAAACCAAGATTGGATGAGAAACTTGGCTGTGGTTTCCTTGTGACAGCAGTCTGGTGAACAAGGATGCATTAAAAAGGAATAGTAAAGGATGCAGGAAGGAAGGGACGAAAAAGGTGCCCAGGGTGATTGAGTGATAATTCCAAAATTGGCATTTAAAATGGTTTTTTCCTTGTCGAAGTCCTGGAGTAGCTTGCAGAACACCATGGCAAATTGCAAGTTCTGTATACAGTGTACTAAAGGAGGTACGTACTGCGTGAAGGCACAGGAGCTCCATAGTTGATGTTCTTCAATATGCCTGTGCCCTGAAAACTCTTAATCACACAGTTCATCTTAGGAACAGACCCAGGGACTTCTCAGGCAGACTGATAGGAACAGCCTGCAGAACTCCAGAGTGAAGTTAAACTCCATGCCACAAATACTGTGTTTCTTTCCCCCACTTCAACACTAAATATTTATGGAGGACAACTCTAATCGAAGACCTGTTCTTACAGAGCCCTGTTTCTTAGAGGAGTAAGTTTAACAATGCACATATTGGTCTATTACAGTGTCAAACTCCTCACTCAAAGTCACCTGCAATCTAGAATTGATTTATGTCAGACTTGTTTTTTTGCACAAGGGGCTTGTTTTGATGTCTCAGTACAACTTTCTTAATACAGTTAAAAATTCTCTGCAATGTTTTTTTTCTAATATTTTCTGTGAAGACAGTTTGAATGTCAAAAAAATTTGTATTTTCTTACCGAAGATGAGGAATTAAAAATGTTGTTATTTTTTAAGTGAGAGCTATTTTGTCAGTGGAATAAGGAAAACAGAGGTTGATTAGAAAACCTTTGAGGCTGCATTTGACACTGATCATTTGCTGGTTTCTGTCCTCTGCACTGTTAAACTGAAGTCACTTTCAGAAAGTGGTCATGATGTGAAGCCTCACCCATGTCAGTCAAATCTTTGGAAGATAGATCCTAAAAGTTCACTTTTCTAAGAGAAATATTTAAAATGCAGTTAATGCGTAAGCAGAGCCATTGCACACAGTCGTACGTGGGGTGTTTGGAGTGTGCCTGTACATAACCTTGAAGATACAGAAAACAACTGAGTATACAATTACTTGCATTTCTGAGAAGTTGGCCCAGTAAGAGGTACTGAAGTCTCGTACTGGTGTTATTGCCATCAAAGCCTTGCAGCTGCCTCCAGCTGTATTTAGGGAAATGCTGTGCAAGGTATTAACTGGAAAACCAAACTCTAGTCACGTTCCTCTACTGCTTATTTTCATTGTGTCTGAGTTAAATAGTTTGAGTTCCTGCAGGTGAGGATGAATATTGTACAGTTTGGTAAATAATACAGCGTATAAAACTTCACTGCTTTGTATAGGATAGCTAACAGGAGAGGGATGTTCTCATTGCACCTCTTTATGAGAGTCATTTGGGAAGGAGGAATAACAAGCGTGTCAAGTCAGTGAGGTGTCTGTGCTGCAAGGCTTGTGCCAGTCTGTCTCTGTCTGGCCCTTGTGATTGCTGCATTGCACAAGAAAGCCACTTTGGTGTTGGTTCACCAAATTGTTTTCATCTGTGCACGGTAGACATCCATTGTATAAACAAGTTGCCTGAACCATAATGTGGCATTAAATTCACCAAGGCTTTATGGTCAGTGCACAGCTATGCAACTTGATCTGAATGCTGAATTCATCAGAAAAGCTGCCCATGAACCTATGTTTCCAGCAGATGTTTCTGTTTTTTAAGCAGAGACATTATAATCTTTTATTTGTCTTTCATTTCTTTCCGTGAAAGCACAGTAGGGACAGTGTTTATCCCTGGTGATCAGATCTGCCAGGTTGCACTCCACCCTTAGACATAATAATTTTGCTGAATGCACAGATCTTTTCTGAAGCTGGTTTTAAAAGGGAGATGGGGAAATAGCCTTAAAAGAATGAGTTTCCCAGGCTCACAAATTCTTAATGAATATGAAATTGTGGATTGTAATACGATGTATTGTCTTTAATAAAGCAATGAATGTGATTTGATTTAATTCCACAGAGACTAAGTTGGCAGATATTTGGAAATGTTCAGTCTTTCGTAAATGTAAATTGGTCTGGGTTTATTGTCTTCAGTGGGATTATGATGATTATTTCTGCTGATTTTTTTTTTCCAGCTCTCTTCATACTAGGTTAAATACAGATTTGTTGGAGTTGTTCCTGGTTTTACAGCAGTGTTAATGAGACTGGAGTGGGTCTATTGTCTCTGCAAGAAAGTAAATAAAACACTATTGAATGAACTCATAGCCCATAGATAACGTCACTATCCAGGAAAAGTCTTAAGCTGATAATAAGGACACTCCTACCTGACAGGCACTTAGGTTTAGCCATGCAATCCAGTGTAGTTGGAGCCCACAGAACTGGAAATGTAAGATCGCTCTTTACAAAATAGGCTGAAAATCTTTAGCTCCTGTTTATGCACTTATATCAAAATCTGGATTTTGAGTGTTCTGTGAGAGGAGCTGGAGACCTCAAGATCTAATAGTTTAATTGAAATTATAGGATCAAAGTTCAAGTGTGCTGAAAATCTGGTTGATTTTCGGCTATGAAGCAGATTGGGGAAATACAGTTCTTTTGACTAAGAAATCCGTAGACTCATGCAGTATAAATTTGGTTTTGTTTCAAGTACAAGTTGGTTGCAGCACCTTTGATATCTTGGTTATACAATAGATGGTTAATTGGATTAAATTATGCCTTCTTGCCAAGACAAATTAGCTGTTGTTAGTTTGAGATGATTTTGAATGCTCAGTAATAACATGGAAAATAATGCATGTTGTTGAGAGACCTTTGAAAAACTATGTGGCAAATTTCAGGGGGTAAATTGGTCAAAATCTGCAAAGGTTCTGTGAACTCAGAGCTGTTACATGATCGGGCCAGCAGAGATCCAAGGACCCTGTGGGGCCCTACAAGGCAGCAGGAGTATGTGTGTAGGGAGATAAAATTAAATGTATATCTTTTAGTAAGAACAATAGCAGCAGCTAATGTCTACCAGCTCATACACATTAAAGGATAAATTCTGCTACTACTGATTCTAATACTACAGTTGTAACACTTGTATTCAGGGTGACCTTATATAGTGCATACAGTGTTGTATGTTGCTTCCTTCTTCAGTTTCTTAGGCTGCAATTCCTCCCTTTTGAAGTGTATTGAAAACTTCTGATTAAAACCATCAGTTTAATAATTATGCATTAAAAGGCTATTAATAGTAAGCAACACTTCAGTTCCCTTAAGTAGGGCTGCATGTGTGAGAATATGTGTGAGTTTGCAGTTACATCTTCCAAGTCCATAGTTTGAGCTCCTGGCGCATCGCATGAAGTTTTTAAAGGTTCTGACCCCTTCCAGCTTGCACAAATTGATTCAAGAAAGATCAGTTTCCATGAAGGCATCCTCACTTTGTAAGTCAGTTTTCACCAGTACTTGATCTCCACCAGAAAACAGTAAGAACAGCTCATCTCTAATCAGACCAGTAGATCTACAGCCACATCTTTCATACAAAGTTTGAGTCTCTGTTAATTCTTCATCCTCCTTTGTTTCAGGTTTCTCTTTAATATATAGTTCAGATTTGGATTTACTTTCCAGTTTGAGTATTGTCTTCTGACCAGAGCAGGGAGGTTCTGGACTTCTGCTTAGACTGAGAAATGTTCTCACTGTGGTATGAAAGTCTCCTCTCTCTATGCTGCTTTTTATTTTCTTCGTCTCTTTCCATGCTTACATTTATTCATTGCATCTTTCAGACATTTTCTCTCTGCCTCCCTCGAATCCTACCTGGAAAGCCACTGCCACTCATGATGTCTACCTGGTGGCTGCTCAGGAGTGATGCAAAACTGAGTTCTTTGGCAGGCATCTTCCTCTGCTTTTGGTTATGTGCAGTGCTGTAACAATTTAGCATGGGCAGAACAGTTCAGCACTCAGCAGATGCAAAGGGATTTAGTTGCCCTGACTCACACAGAGCTGTGCTGATTCACACCAACTGAAAGCCTGCGTTCATCATTGTTTTTCCCCCAATTCTATGCTAGTTTATCAGCTGAGGGTCTATCAAACTGTCTTTCATTGATGCGTGGTCATGTCTATTAAGACAAGTGTAATGGTAATGTTATATCCTATCAGGGAACACTTGCTGTGGATGCAAGTGTTCAAAGTCATGTTAGTAGACTTCAAAGGGTATACTGCACAATCAGACAAGCTGCCTGTGAACTGAAGGTAAGATAGATCTTCAGTGGCCTAGTAAGCAAAATAAATAACAGTATATTGTGCTTACGTTTGATTGTCCTCTGTGATTCCTGTTTACAGTGCCTCTTTTAAACTAAGTACTAAAACAAGCATATTCAGTTGGTTAGAGGGAGTTTTCAGAATACGTGAAAATGTACATAAAAATAATAGGCTGAATCTAGTCCTGCCAAGCTGTTCCTTTTGTTTATTCTGTATCATATAAATCTAGCTTGCTAAATGTAAGCATGGTTTCTTTCCCTTCAGAAGTAAATCCCATATCTAGTAACAGAAAGAACTCACAGACTTCTATGAAGAAATGCCTAATTGTCTTGATCTGGTTTCTTCAACATTTTCTTCCTTTGTGCTGGTGCTGGGTCCATTCCGTTAAGTTCCTGTCTTTGCTTTAGGTCTTTTGCTTACTGTGGTAATGTAAGGCCTTGCACTTCCTGACTTCATAGGTCCTCTAACATTTGTTCTAGTGAACAATTAGTCTAGTTCTGAGAGACTGTGGGAACTATAACTGTTCTGTCACCCCTATCTAATAAATTAAATCAAAGAATAGAATAAATCAGTAACACATCTTTTTTGTCAATAGGTTGGGTGCCATTTTGCTGTAATCTTTATATTTGTCCCAAATAATTTACGAGTTACAACGTTTAATGGTCATAAAGCACCTGTACATAAGGATTGCTCAGAATGATCACAGAATTAAAATTACACAGACTGTGAAAATGTGTGAGAACTCTCTTAAACATTTCTCTCTTTTCTGTGTGTCTTTGCTTTCTGTTTGGCGCTTTCTACCTGCTTTCCTTTTAAAGACTTGGCTACAGCGGCAGCTGATGAGAGAAAAGTATATACTTCCTTAAGACAGAATCTGTATCTGGATGCGTTGCTATGTTATGTGATCTAGAAATAGGCAAATCTCAAATCTTTAAGACCAGGTCTTGACTTGGTATGTAAGAGCTACTGTGGAGTAAGTTCATCCTTCAGCATGAGTTGAACTTAAAGCAAATCACGATAGTGCAAAGCATTACTTCCAAAGAGTTGATAATATTTAGAAATGAGCATTTGGAGCCTCTTTTTCCTGATTAAATGGCAGAAAAAAAGTTTATCTCCTGGGATAAACATGTGCTGTTATACTAGATTTGAAAAAGTCAAAAGTGGTATTGCTGTACCTGATTACAACTTTGTTTACACCCTTCCTTAGACTCCACAGTTAATTTTAAAGCATCAGGCTGTAAACATGAATAACTGCTATTTGAGTGTGGTGATATGTCCCCTATCATATGTTTAACATATGTGGTGATATGTCCCTGTGTATTAGGGATTGTAGAAAGTAGGACATTCTAGCACAAGCAGTATTATTACTTTGGGATGTTGTGATGTTAGAATGCAGGATGTTATGATTTTAGAAACCAGGATACTGTGGGCTTTTTCCCCTTCTGTAAGATCTTCATTCCACACAATTATATTCACTATTCATAAATGCTTTGTGTAGTGCTGCTTAATGTAGTATATACCACGCTGGCTTTTGTCAGAACTTTTAGTAACCTATTGCTAGGCCCAGCTGCATGGGACAGCTTCAGTGTGGATTTGCAAAACTTTTTAGGGGCAAAGGTTATAATTTACAGCAGGTTTCTGAAGTGTCTACTTCAGAAAATTAGAACTTGGGTTTTAAATGTGGCTCCCAAATACTGCAGCTGTATTACTCAGCACTCGTTACACCACATCTAGAATACTGCATCTGGTTTTGGATCCCTCAATATAAGAAAGGCATTGACAAAATGGAGTTCAGGAGAAGGTCATGAAGGATTGCTGGGGGGACTGGACATATCTCCTGTGAGAAAAAGCTGAGTGTACTGGGCTTGTTCAGCCTGGAGAAAACTCCAGGATGACCTAACAGCAGCCTCCCTGTACTCATGAGGTTACTAGAAAGATGAAGCCAGGCCCTTTACGTTGCTGCATAGTAATAGTATGAGAAACAATGGGCATGAGTTGAAACATGAGTCTCAACAAGAGAGATTCAGACTAGCTATAAGAAAAGCTTTTACATCATGGGGGACAGTGAAGCACTGGGACAAATTTCCTAGAGTTTCTGAAGTTTCCATCCTTGGCAAGGTTTTGCAGGTCCCAGCTGGACAGAGCCCTTGAGCATCCTGGTTTGCCTTTGTAGCTGACACAGCTTTGAGTAGGAGGTAGAACTAGAGACCTCCTGAGGTCCTTTCCAACCTTACCTATCCTATGATCCTATGTGTTTTGGATAATAGTAGTTTTCCTGAGAAAAATGCTTGAGGCAGGGCTTGTAGACTCTAAGAAAAGTCAAAGAACTTATAGCTAAGTTCAGAATTTATAGCTGAGTTATGCTGATGTTTAATTTCCTCGGGATCAAGCAAAATGCTGCAAAAGTTTTGAACAATCTTTATAATTTTGATTCCTTTTCTAATACCTGTTTGGAAACTGTTCTAGTAGGAGAAACTGACCAATTCAAGGCAGGTTTATCTCCCCTACTTGCTAAAAAAAGGTATTGTCTTATTAACATATCCAATTCTTTCTGCTAGTATAGGTCACCTACAGTCCAACAGCCCAAGATACAAATTCAACTTCATAGCAGATGTGGTGGAAAAGATTGCACCTGCAGTTGTTCACATTGAACTTTTCCTCAGGTAACACTTTCCATTCTCTTTGGTTTAGTTCCATTGTTTAACAAAGGTCTACAAAGTTTTTCCAATTTTCCTTTTGAATTTGTGAAGTTTACAGAATGCTCTGAAACATGACAGCAGACTCATTTATCCAGAGAATCACACATTTCTGTGCTTTATCCCTGTGCAGTAGATCTGTTTTGTTTGGTTTACAGTATTTACAGTACTTTACTGTCTACCCTGAAACAAGTCTATTTTGTCACTGAAGGTCTCTTCAGCCTTCACTACCAGGTGTTGCTTGTTGTATTATTTCAGTTTAAAAAAAAAAGTCCAGAACATAAGCTGGAAAAACATAGCTCTTTGTTACTTATTGTACTTTTAACAAGAGGTAATATTATTTTGGCAGGGAGAGCATTAAGAGGTAGAATGTTGACCAGATGTAACCTATCTAAACACAGAAATTACTTCTGATAGGGGAAGAAAGTGCTTAATTTGCTGACTAAAATATACCAATATTCAGTGTACTGAAGCTGGAGCTGAGATCGCAAGTTTAACATTGAGTGCTCAAAACAGCCTGGGAGGCAGGTTTAAATGAGAGTGCTAAAAACAACCTGCTGTCAGAACGAATTACTGCAAATATTACATGTACTCCATTACCTGAATATCTTTCTGCCTGGAGTACTCTGACTTCGCATAGGCCTAAGAATTTCTTCGAGAATTTTTATAGACTTTTTTAATATGCAGAATCAAGAAAATCAGGTTTTTGGAGACATAGCTTTATGCACATGGTGACTGGTCTTTTGAGACAATGTTACAGCTGTAGATGTTTAAGGTGTAGATGTTTAAGACCTTCTATGTAGTTAAGATTCTTTGTTCTTTCCCTATAAGTAAATGTTTGTCCTGCGCTAATCCTGCGTCTTCCTGGGGTTGGCTCCAGTTCTTTACTGCTGAATAGCCCAGAACTGTCCAACAATATCCTAATACGGATCACAGCTTGGAAGAAAGAATTTGTGGGTCTTTTCTCATTTTCTACCCAGGCACTTTGTGTTCTGCTATCAGATATAAGGCCATTGGTCATAGTACTTTAGACAGTTTATAAAATCTTTTAACTGTCTATATTGCAGAACATATTCCCCACCAAGTTCTACCCATTGCTGGTCTTTTTCATATCTTCCTTTCACATTTCTGGTCCTTTTGTCCTCCAAAATCATTTTCCTTTTGGTTTGCTTTTTCCTGCCAGTCTATGCTTGGGCTTTGTGATCCTCTTGGGCCCTACTGCTTTTATCCCTCTGTCCAGCTGCAAGGTTCCTTTTTCTTCTTCCCCTTTTCCCAGTAGAGAATAAGTCCATTTGTCAGACCTGTTATTTCCTGTCATTGTTTTATTCTCATATAAAAACAGCAACTAGTGGGATCAGACAAGCTCCTTTTTTTTTTTTTTTTTTATCACCTAGCCTCTGTGTAAGGAAGCCTATAGACAGAATTGGAAACCAAAGGAAAAGAACCCTGTTTTACAGACAACCCTGGTTGTCTGTAAACCTCAGTTCCATATCCCCAACTGACTAAAAAAAGTCACAGTTTTTCAGCAGAGGATCTTTTTTTTTGTAATTTATTTTTTATTTTTAATTTAATTTTTGTAAGTGTTGTAAAATTGACCATCCAGTGCTTTGCTGTTTCTCAGGGTGAAAGGTAGTAAATGACATCTAATGCAATCTTCTCTTGTGTTTCCCTTATGACATATAATTACTTGTTTTTTGTCCAGGCACCCTCTCTTTGGTCGAAACGTCCCCCTTTCCAGTGGATCTGGGTTTATTATGTCTGATTCTGGTTTAATTGTGACCAATGCCCACGTGGTGTCAAGCACCAATGCAATATCAGGGAGACAACAACTGAAAGTGCAGCTGCAGGATGGAGATACCTATGAAGCAACCATCAAAGACATTGACAAGAAATCTGACATTGCAACAATAAAGATTCATCCTAAGGTGAATGGCAAAAACAGATTAATGACTTCATTTGATAGCTCTATTTCAGTTTCATTAAGTACAGAACAATTGGCTGGAATATATGTTTAGGGATTGCCTGGAAACATATCTGTGGAAAACAATGTACCAAAATACAGGCCTGGAAATTTTTTTCATATCTTAGAATTAGATTACTTTGTCTTCTATGCTAGAAACTGCAAAAAACTAAATTAAAAAAGTGCAGCTCATTTCTTATGTGGCAAAATTCTGCTATCTTTACCAGAAGACCCAGGCTATTTTGTCTAATCCTTCTACATTTGTGCCAGTATGCATGGACTGCAGGGTGGTGCAGAGTGTAGAGAGAGGGGCAGGCTGGTCAAGAGCTGGTTTGTATGCTGTTTTTAGGAGAAGGAGGGAACAATCTGCTGGAAAATGGGGAAACCAGTTTCAGAATCTTGCTGGCTGTTTTTTCCTGAGCGAAATTGCAAGGAACTACTGCTAACTGTTTCTGAAGACAATTCAAAGCAGCAACACTCCTGGCATATGCTTTGGGTACATGATAGTGAGTGGCTCTTTCATTCATGTAATGGAAAGTGTATGTTGCTAACTTGTTGCTGGTTTTTAATCTTTCCAATCAGGTTATTTTCAAGTATAAACTAATGTATATTTCTTTCTTTCTGCATTCATTTAAGAAAAAACTGCCGGTATTGTTACTGGGACACTCTGCCGACCTGAGACCAGGAGAATTTGTGGTGGCAATTGGAAGTCCATTTGCCTTACAGAACACTGTGACAACAGGTATTGTCAGCACTGCTCAGCGAGATGGCAAAGAACTCGGCCTGCGGGACTCAGACATGGATTACATTCAGACAGATGCTATTATTAATGTAAGTACTGGGCATGTGATGAGTTTCACTTTATAGTTCTTTCCCACCGGTATGGAAATACCTGCTTTGAAAGACGAATCCACTAAATAAAAGCATCTTTGTTTAAAATAAATGTTTCTTTTTTTGAAAGACTATGCAGTGTCTATAAGATGCGCTGTGAGAGGTGTGACAAATAAAACTATCCTCTTTGAGGTTGTTTGTGGAGATATTGCATAGGACAGAACCTTCTCATTCTGCAGATCTCGTGCAGTAATACATGGTTGCATCAACCAGCAGTAAATTTACGATTCTCTCTCTGCTTGCTGAGTTGCTCTGGCCAAGCAAGCTATAGAACAAAGCCAAAGTTTCTTTCATCTCCATACATTAGAACCAGATGGAGTAATCAAATTGATACTATCTACTTCAATTTAGTGACAGGACAACCAGGTAAGAACTTAATGAAAGGGCTGGGTTTTTTTTATTGCTATTCCTGTTTTCCCTCTACATGCCACATGCTCCAAGTAAGAATCCAGATGTAAAATAACATAAAGACTGAGATTCAGTTTGGAATTAAGGGTCCTAGCACTGCATGTCATTTAGAAATACATGAAAATAATGACTCTTCAGAGCAACTTGGAGGGATCCAAAGGGCTTAAGTGAAGTCTTTGGGTGTGTATTTAACTTGTGCTGGTTCTAAGAAGAGCACTGCGTGCATATGTGGGGTAGAAAACAGTCTTAAATGTTATAGTTTAAATCTGTTATACATTGAAAGGAAAATATTTTGAGGATTTGTTGGACTCAATGTCAAATTTGTCATAACGGCATTTTACATCAGAAAGTGCTTCACAAATGGTTATTGTCACAGACTTGAGAGGAATTGTATAGGGGAATAAAAGAGTGTAATTATTTTTTTGTGCTAAGATACGACATACCAGCGAACTTTTTCAAAAAGCTTTGTATGATCCAGAAACCAAACCTCTTCAGACATTTAATTAGAATTGCTGTCTTCAGTTCTATAAGGAGACTAGGAAAACTTAGGCAAAAATTGGGAGCACACTCTGAATTGATGGCAGAGACAGAATTAGAACATGATTTCTTGACTTCTCACCTATACACATTTTTGAAGCACAGACTCCTTCCTTGTGTGTATACTTAAGCATTCACTGCCCTCCAAAACTAATGGGCAGGTTTAGCCAAGGATAGCAAAGTGTGTCAGATAACGCTAGACCAAAGGAAGTGTGATAGCAGAGGAGGTGAGGAAAATGGCAATATGCTTGAAGTGCTTTGCCATCTGAGACCACAAAATATGAAGATGGTCCCTGGCATAAGGATGCTTTATGCTTAGCTAACACACCAGTTTTCTCCTGAGAATGGGAGGAGTTTGAGAGCTGGTCTATTCAGAGCATTCCTGTGGCTCAGCCAAGACTTTCCTGCAGGAATGTGCATGCAGCTGCCTTCTGAGAAATGCTGGGACAGCAGGAACGTGGGGCAGGAGAAAATAGGGCCATATGTTCCTAGATGGAGCTACACTGCATGTGCTGTTCTTTCATTATCACATTCTTCAAGCAGAAGACAAGTGAATGAAAGTTGATGTACTGAGGAAGGCTGAAAAGTCATTATTTTGGTTCCTTTGTGTCATTCAAACATAAAAATCAAGTGTGCAGCCTCTGATCAGTGGAGAGATACTATATAAGGAACCAATCTGTTTGTTTAAATTTGAAAATTGAAGCAGTTTTATAAACTTCAATGTCTGTTTTATTCTCCCGAGAATCTATGAGATTTGCCCAGTGTTATCTAAGCGTAAACAGTTTGTGTCTCACATTGCTGTCGTACATCACTTAGCTTTTGTTTCTTTTGACTGGTAAGTTGCTGCTCTTGGCCGTTCAGCAGACCTACTTGAAAACTCTGGCCTCACTCAAAAACAAATTTGTTGAGCCAACATGAAAATGGACAAGCAACTTCCCCAACTCTCATTTCCTGTGGTCCTGTTGCATGTTTCCTTTGAAAGCCGTTAGGTATTAGGCAATTTGGGGCTGCTCAGAGCTGCTACATGCCTTCCCTAGAGAGGCTCTACATGTCTGTGGTTACTAAATCAATCCTTATGTACTAGCTACCTCATAGCAATATGCTGTGATTAAGTATGAAAAAAACCCTACATTCTTCTCCAGTGGAGAGGGACACTGACAGGGTTACAAACCAAAGTGATGAATAAAACTGTATGAGCACCTCATTGAAATGTAACTTTAAATAACAATTAATTATTTCAAAACCTTGTTCTGACAATGTTCAAAAGAATCAGAATACTAGTTTTAACTATTTAATAATTCTTCTTAAATCTAAGGTCTAACTGCTTGGAGTGATAAGTTGTAGGTCCTAACTCAAGGCCTGTTTATGAAATGAAAATAATTCTAATGATAAGAGCTGAGGAATGGGTGGGGTAAAACCTACCTGTAATCTTCTGTGATCAATATTATGTCCATCAGTGCTGCCTAAGACCTCCTGTCTTTAATTTACTTACAAACAAAATACTGTTGGAAATTAGAATTGCGTCTCCTATAGTGAAGCACTAATTTATTGTTCCCTTATGTCACTTTTACAGTATGGAAACTCTGGAGGACCTCTAGTTAACCTGGTAAGTCCATGAGACTTTTTATTTGTTGATTGGTTTGTTTAGTTTCAAAGTCTAGTTTGAAATAAGTGGGAGAATGTACTTTTGGAAAGATTTGTAGGTCATACCACCATAATGAAGCCAGTGCAGACTATGCAAATTAGGTCTCAGTTCATACATCACAGGAAAACATTTTCCCATAGAGCAGAGGAAATTTTACACAGCAGTGAGGAACATGGGATGTGGTATGAGCAGTTATGCTCATTCATACTGTGAAACCTGCGATGCACAGCAAAGATGAGACCTATTTTAAAATAGATTCCTTTAAACCAGCACTGGTTTTGCAGGTCAGTGAACTGTGGCTGTAGTGGTAGTAGACAGCACTCTTGCTGAGTGATCCTTGGATGAACAAACTGTACTGTAATCTCTCTGGCCATCCCAGTTAAATGCAAAATGGATTATGAATCAGAGCCCAGATCCTCCCTTACAAGTAATGTTTATTTCTTGAGCGATTACAACACTCCACAATTTCTCATGCAAGCTTTTAATGTGAAATGCTAGGCAGTGAGCTGAACCCTGTCACTTAAGAGCAAATTAATTGGGTGTTGTCTCTCAACAGGATGGTGAAGTGATTGGGATTAACACTTTGAAGGTCACAGCTGGAATTTCTTTTGCTATTCCTTCAGACCGTATCACTCAGTTTCTCACAGAGTCACAAGACAAGCAAAGTAAAGGTAAAGTCTGCAAGAAACAATGACATCTTCCAATTATCATCCTGGTCCTGGTGAAGTGCCAAAAGACAGGGGTCTGGGATCCTATTACCAAAAGGACCAGCAACATTTCACAGTACAGAGCACCACAGACTTGGAAATAGAAAACAACTTCACAGAGGTGGGAGAGACATTTTGTTCCTCAAACACCCAAGGAGCAGACAGTATCTGTATAAATCTGGGAAATAGGGCCTCTGAGGATAGTGGGACACAGATGAGAGAGTCATCACTCTCAAATGATCTTGAGAACAAGTGATGACTTATTGAAGGAGTCTTATCCTCCTCTTTCATATCCTGCCCAAAGAAAAAGGAGATTAAGGTGTACTGTGGAGAATAAGGTGAAAACCTTTATAAACACCTCTCCACAGATGGAGTAGGGAGCCCCTGGTGGCCTAGTGGTTAGATTGCAGGACCTTCACCACTGAGGCCTGGGTTCGATTCCAGCCAGGGATACTCCCCGGGCAGGTGGAGCTCGTTAGCCCT
>JAWMRA010000130.1:62728761-62805650 GCA_035584735.1 Pseudotriccus pelzelni
ACCTAAAAAATCCAATGCGCAGGCTGGAAGGTGTAAAGACCTTCCCAGGATCTTCGTTCGCGAAGACTGGCCATTACTTTACTTACTTACAGATGGAGTGTGGTGTGTGCATTGTCAGTAGAACCTGCTCTTTATTTTGTCATGGTCATCTGTATCAGTGCCATATAATTGGATATTGTGATAGACTCTTAGACCCTGGAGCAAGAGGGGCTGTGTACGAATTTGTGAAGAAATACATGGGAAGATGGGAGAGAAGCAGTAAAAAAAGGAAGGCCTCTGCAACAAAGAGCATATAAATCTAAATATACTGGCAACTGACAACTGCAGTACTCAGGACTTTTTTCATGTGCCTGCATTGTATCTGTCACCCTGTTCTAGGTGTTGTACTAAATGCTGCACAGCTGAAGCTGATCTAGTAATGCTGCATCCAGGCCAAATCCTGCTTGCTCCTTTGCTTGCCAATTTATCTCTCCACACCCTACTACTCATCTTTTATCATGAGAGTTGGCTGCTGCTTCTTCTCTTGAATCTTTTTGTTATTAATCTTGTCTTCTCCTGAGTTCATCCAGTTCCTGATGCCAGGATTTTTTCGCTACACCATTCTCCTTTGTGTTCTCTCAGATACTGTTATTTCAGAAACTTCCTTTAGTTAAAGATTTTTAAGTTGTGCATCTCCTTGTATATACGAAACCATCACAATTCTCATGAGTCCTCTCATCTGCGTTTTGCTGAATACCACAAATTATATTGTTTTCACTGTTGATTTGGGGGAGTTATGGGAGGAATAGATGGAAAAAAAGTTGTTAATTATGTGGTGAAACACACATTTCAAATTAGCTGACATAATTTGGTTTTGGCCAACAAGTCAAAAGGCCTATTTATTCACTCAGTTTAGTAACTGATTGTTGGCTTCTGAAACAAACAGGTCTGTATCATTAGTGATATTACCCTTCAGCACCAGACTGCTCATCCTAAATCAGGGAGGAGCAGCACCTCACCCTGCAGGAATGGCCCTAAAGGCACAGACACTGGAAGCCCACCATCTGCCAGTTGGTTTCTGGTAATGGGCTGGAAAGTCAGTGAAGGTTAGAGATGCTACCACTGAAATCAACCCCTTTGCTCCTTCAGGCACCTTTGCCTCTGGAAAATGATATGCCTGCTGAGTCCAGCTGAGGTCCCAGAGACAACTTTGCCTGTGGAACCCTAAGAGAAAACATTGTGGAAGATTCAAGTTTATATTGTGATTGCAACATACAGATTTTTTTTTTTAATCATTCACATTATCACCTAATCAAAAGGATTCACAATCAAAAAGATTCACACTTTCTCTTAGTGTCAGTGTGACTGTCACTGCTTTCCCTGAACACAAGCAATTTTAATGTGTTTTTGTTTATTTATTTATTTTGCTTCTCTGAAATACCTCTTGTACCTTTAGGCTACAGGCAGAACAGTTGTTTAAAAGTCATTTAAAATCAAGGCATCTTTTGATGCCTAAAGAAAGTTTCTAGGAGGTATTCTCACCATACATTTGAGCCCGAGTTTGCATTTTTTAGACCTTTACTAATAATTTTCAGATTTAGTGTATAGTTGTTATTTCTTGGCATAATGAATTTATGAAGAAGAATTTTTTGGATCTTTTTTATTATGTTTTCTTTTGCTCCAGTTATATTGCAGTAGTTTGACTGGGATCCTCTGTTATGGTACAATTAAGTCATAGGAAGAAGTTTAAGGATATTACCATATTACTCTTAATATCATATTGCCTGAAGATGATAAAATTCCCTTAGGATACCTCTCTTTCCAGATTTACTCTGGAATATAGTGAATACTCAGAATAGTGTTTAATATGCTTGACCTTGGTCTTTTAAATCTTTGTAGATCAGATAATTACGAGTTTTATATAAAATGTAAATAAATTCTTTAAAGTCCCATCCATTGTACATTTCTGTAAATATCTGATATACTAAAGTACAGGAGCAGAGAGGGGGAAAAGGAGAGGAGGGTATTTGCATGAAGTATTTGCCCTGAATATTGTTATCTAAACATTCGATATTGCCTAATGCATCCATAATACATAATAATATTTAATGTGGTTTCTACCAAAGATTTACCACACTGCACAGAGATTTTGCCTGCTGAATGGTGTGAAAGCCTGTAGTAATTCTGAGTTTATTCTCTTTTTATAGTAAGGAATTTCTAAACTAGTGCATGAAGTGTGTCCATCTATATCTCAGTTGTAACCAGCTGTACTCTTTCTTTACTTCTGAAAGTCATTTATCCTTAAGCATTGACTGATTCTTTTACTCCAGTGTCTTTTGTTAGTATCTCATAAAAATTTCTTCCTTTCAGTCTTGGCTCTATCATTTATTCCTAGTTTAGACTTGAGCAGAACAGTAAAACTCGAAAGTGTTTAAACTTGTATCCTTTAGAATGGAAGAGAATAAGCTAGCAACTTAACAAAATATTAAAGAGAAAATCCAACCTAAGAGTTCAGCCTGGCCTCTTATATTATGTTTGCAGAAAAAGAATAAACCTTGTTTGAGATGGGCAAGCCAAAATGGGGGAGTTCAGCATTGGCCACACCCAACAAATCATTTCTATGAATCCTCATTTACATCTTCAGGACTGTGTTAGTTGTAATCGAACTGTATGCTTATCTATGTATTTGGATGATTATTACTGATAATCATTACCAATAATCACAGGGGCTGCTTAGAAGGCTTGCTGAATACAGATTCAGACTACTGATTAAAATCAGCTATAAAGTTTATATAAAAGTCACACTGCACACAGTTCAGCGTTATAGATTTGAGCTGTTTTCAGTTTCTGTTTGGTAGTGGAATATCTTACATGCCTTCAGGACTGCTCACACAATCTGCAAGATGAGCTTCAAGTGCAAAAGTAATTAGCATAGAAGCAGGAGTTTTACCTGCCACTTGAATAAAAAGTGCAGGATCCATTTCTTCACTTGGAAATCCTGGCACCACTGAAATCAACTGCAGTGGGGATACTCCTGTGCCAGAGTTACTCATGCCCATAAGAGTTTGAGTAGCTGACCCCTTAGTTTGGATTTATCAGTTCTTTTTGCCATGGTTTATAAGCCATAAACACTTTTGCCTTCAGCTGGTGTTTATCTGTCGGGTTTATGTCTCTACTGTTACAAGATCAATAAATAAAGTTTAACAGTAAGACAAATGCTTTCCATACTGTGGGACAAATCTCTGTAAATAGTGAACCGGTTCTAGGTTCTTGGGGTCAGCTGCTTGTGACTTTCTATTAACACAAAACAGACTTAAGTTTCAACTAGTGGTTGAGGCTGGTTTGCTTGACTTTTTACCTTTGGAACTGGTACTTAATCTGGCCTGGTGTTTACAAAAATGAAATGAGATTTGGGTATCTCTCTCTGCTGTGGTGTGCTCCAACTTTAAGACACAATGGTTTCACGTTTGCTCAGCCTCATTATTTCAACACGAAAACATGCTTTTAAGTACTGCTGGGAGTGCACACTTGTGATGTACTTCTTAGTGCATCAGTTGTAAAAACTCACTTTATTCCAATTCTCCTAGTTATTTTTCATTCTGCCTCATGATTGCACAAATTACCATGATGACAGGTTTTGAGATTTTTATTCATAGAGCAAATGTAATATGACAGTGGTAATTCCAGGTGTCACACACTGTTCTGCCAGTGTGACTTAGCTCCAATATAACAATGCCTATCCTTTGGGAATGAGAAAAAACTACAGTTGGTTTTCTGTGCCTGTTCAATCTCTGCTGATACATCTGATAATCTGGACAATTATATTCCTCTAATCATTTTTGCTGAAAACTTTGGGTTTTGTGCAAAATGTTTGACTTGGGTGTAATTGAGTGGAAGGGATTTTGCTTGCAAAATAAAAGGCACGAGTTTTGGTTTTGTGGGGTTTTTTTTGGTGTGTTTTTTGTTTGTTTTTTTTTTTAACCTGTATTCTGACATACAAAATGGCTGGAGGCTGGGAAGGAGAGGAATGTAGACTCTGCTGCTAAAGTAACCCATAGCTCTTAGATGTTAGTTTTATATATATGTATATAGTCTAATAGCCTGCTAGTCTTATAATATGAACTGCTACTTGTGGTGTGGTAAACTTATGCAGAGAGAGGGCAGGCGGCCTTTTTGAATTTTAGTGCATGAACAGGGGGTGAAATAATACCCCAAAGATGAAGGTAGAATGAGACTTTTAGTTTTGAGTAAGTCTGTATTTACCAGATTTATTTTTTCCTAAAGCCTCATGTTTACATGTATCATTAGGCACTGGGGAAATAATTGCCTTTTAACTCAGCAGCATTTCTGCTGTGGTTTTTCATTCTTGCTGTTTTGTTTCTTCCAAATTAATTTCTTTTGTCCCTTTTTCCATTTTTAATTTTTCTTTCATGCAAACATTCCTGTTTCAGCCCCCAGAGCACCCTTTGTGCTTCTGCATGTTTCTGTATAACAATGACCAATAGCAAACTGTTTAATGCAGAGAACTGTCATTAGAGAGTCTGTCACTGATGTGCCTTGTGAAGGCAAATTTATCATTTAACTGTCCACGTATCAGGGACCAGGGGATTATCTTCAGGTGGGAGAATTATCATGTTTGGATATTTCTAAAAAATGAAAACTTACATTTATGCCATGCAGATTAAAGAAGCAGTATGAGCTAGTTCATGGCCCTCTTGAGACTTAGATTTTGAGTAACTGGACTTCGTGACACTCTCACAATAGCTGATTTTTATCTTAATAGGTTCACTTCAAAATATAAGGGAGACAGAACATTTCAGGGCAAAGCAGGGATGACAGCTACAGGTGTAAGATTGTGTAGAATGTAGTAAATCCAGTTTAGTAGTCAATATTTTCAGTGACCCTGATGGGAATATTGGACATGCATAAGATTCAGAACTAGTTCCTTTACTTGGGAGTATTTTTCTTGGAAAGAATAAGAGTTAGAGGAGTCTGTGTACATCTTCTTTTTCCTCACATGAGAACCTGGAGAAACTCAAAGATCTTGTTAAATACTTGTGCTGGAACAAGTAAGCGGAAATATTGTTTCATACCGGATATAACTAAGTACTCATTTCAGAAAGTCATAAGTAAAAAAATGCATTTGTTTTCCTTAGGACAGCTGTGCAATATCATGACTACTAAAAGCCAACTACAGAAATGTGGTATTCTCCCTAAAGGAGTGAATTTTCACCATTTAAAACTCTGTAGAGTCCTGGCTAATTATAAAATAGTTTGTATTGGAAGGGACTTTTAAAGGTCATCTAGTCCAATTGCCCTGCAATGATCAGTGACACCTTTCACTAGATCAAGTTGCTCAGAGCCCCTTCCAGCCTGACCCCGAATGTTTCCAGAGTGGGGCATCTACCACTTCTCTGGGCAACGTGTTCCAATGTTTTAACACTCTCATCACAAAAGATTTCTTCTTTGTGTCTAGTCTCTATCTTCCAACTTTTAATTTAAAATCATTACTCTTTGTCCTGTCACAAGGGGCCCTGCTATAAAGTCTGTCACCATCTCGTATAAGTCTCCTCTAAGTACTGGAAGGCTTTGATAAGGTATCTCTAGAACTTTCTCTTCTTCAGGCTGATCAGTGCCAACTCTTTCATCCATTCTTTATAGCAGAGGTGCTCCAGCCCTCCAAGCATTTTTGTGATAATTTTGGCTAAGATCTATGTATTGGTGTTTTTTTTTTTTTTGAACTTGCTTTTCATTCATTGCATTACAATCAGTGTGAGTCTTCTGGTTGTACTTTCTCAGAAAGGTGGAAATTCAAACTTCTTTAAATTTCATTTATATGTTTTAAGGAGAACAGCATATGACTAAATTGTCTTGACAAGTTTCAGATTAAATGGGGTTAGGTTATGAAATTTTCCATTTACTGAAAACATGTGATACTAGATCACAGAAATTTCCTGAATTTCTTGAATGAAAAACCCTTAGAGTGTATAGAGCTTTTCTCTTACCCTCACTTTCAGGGAGAGGGATTGTCATTCTGTACACCAAGACTAACCAGAATTTTAAAAGTAACCTCAATGTAGATGTTTATGGTTTTGTTTAGCTTTGTTAAAGCTGATCCATCCTGTTTTAATTTTCAGATATTTTTGGTCATCAGAGTAGTTATTTTTGTCAGTGTTTGCCTAAATTTCTAAATATCCTCTGTGTTACTTTCAGATGGGAAGAAACGTTTCATTGGCATCAGAATGCTGACAATAACACCTGCGTAAGTATCTTACAATGTATGATCATGCGTGCAGGGTGTGGTCAGTAGTGGCTCAGAGCTTTGTTCAGCTTTCATCACAAATGATGAATCCAGAGATTCATGAAAGAATCCAGAACTGGTCATTAGTTTCTACGAAGTCTGCAAATGTTTTAATGATATTGGTGAAATCTGTGTTCTGAGACTTGAAAATTCTGTAAATACCGATAGTGGTGTGTTCATAGCTGAGGGAAATTAGGAAGAGAACACGGATTTTGGCTCATGACAAGGACGTCTGGAGTTATACCAGGTTTTTAGATGACATTTGAACAAGCCGCTGCTCTCAGGTGTCTGTGAGCATCAATGACAGATCAGCTGATGGGGGGTTGGGTTTGGTTTGGTTTTGGTTTTATCAGTGGAGGCCATGTGATGTAAAATTTGGTACCTAACCATTAGCAACTACTTTCTTTCCAGTTAAAATGCTGAACTAAAGGTCCATGTCTCCATGTTAACAAAGCTACAGTATGGCCCCCTCCTCCAGTTCTTTATTGTCTGTTGTCTTACGTTGCTTTGTGTCTTGCCATTACCCAGGTATATTCCGGAATAACAAGTGAGGGCTTCTATGCTGGTGTTCTCTCCCAGCAGTAGGCACATTTCCAACGTGGTAGTAGACTACGAAATTAAACAAGACAATTTCCAGCTGAGGTTGTAGTGAAGCCATTTTTGTTTATTGAGTTACACTCTTGCAGTCCTCCCTGAAGGGTCAGATCCTCAGCTGGAATGAATCAGTGTAATGGCATTAACATCAGTGAAGGAGAGAAACTCAGAATGTCCCTTTGCGTAATTGGGAAGTGAATGCTATGTGAGATTTTACTGCTTTTTTGGCATTTAACGAAGCTGTGTAAGGTGTCTGCAGGCCATTTTTTCCAGAAAAAGGCTACTTCTCTTTGTTTGTTTGCTTTAGTCATTTAATTGTTAGCTTCCTGAGTACCGTCAAGTGAAGAGGAGTCTTTGCAGCCATTTTAGTTTGCTTTCCATCTGCAGGACCTCAGTTTTTCATGGCAGGCAGCAGAGTAATCCATCCTTGATCTAAACTCTTTTGTTTCTAGAAATAGGTTTTAATCCACACTGTACACAGACCTGAAATTATTTTCATCACCTCTGAAATGAGGGGATGTTTGTAGAACCTTTATTTTGCAGCTGGTTCCTGTCTCCTTTCATTAGAAAGGGATGCACAAACAGTTCCTGAAGAAAACTTAGGAAACTGAAGTTGCCTTGGAAAACTTTCATAGTTCTGATCTATCTGCTGGCTGAAGTTATCAAAAGTTTTATTGTTCTAGATAAAGACAAATTAAGAACAACTTGCAAAATAAAAAAAGCAAAATAGTTAGCAGATTTCTGCCCTATCACCAGTCTTAATTCCTTGGGCAGAAACATCTTTTATCCTTGTACAGCACCCAGGACGTAGAATAAATAAATAAAAAAATTTTAATGCTTCTGCTTGTGTGGTGTAATCAATAATGTTTTCTTCTTTTAGTTTGGTGGAAGAACTGAAGCACAGTAATGCTGATTTTCCTGATGTCAGAAGTGGAATTTACGTACACGAAGTTGTTCCAAACTCACCTTCTCATAGGTAAGTAGAGCACGTTATTTTCTTTACCATGTTTCAATCTCCAAATAGATACTAATAGGTACTATTTCTATTTATATTTAAGCAATTTCTCATACCAGTCTTGATCTGTATTTAAACAATTAAAAATTGTGCCTTTAGGTTTAAAATATTTGTGCTAAGATTCTACTCTTATCGATAAAAGTGAAATATTTCAATATCAGAACTATTTAAATCATAGAATTGTTTAGATTGGAAATGACCCTTAAGATTATCAAGTCCAGCTGTTAACCCAACACTGCCAAGGCCACCACCCCTGTCCCTAATGCCACATCTACACACCTTTTAAATACCTCCAGAAATGGTGACTCAAAAACTTCCCTGCTTAGTCTCTTCCAGTGCTTAAAAACCCTTTCTGTGAAGAAATATTTCCTAATATCCAATCTAAACCTCCCCTGGTGCCACTTGAGGTGCCTGAAATACAATGGACAAATTTTATATTTGTGAAGTATACTGAATACTAATAAATAGACACTTGGAATAAGTTTAAACAGGAGACAGGATAGGATTCACATAAGACCCTGTCAGAGCTGTTTCCTGAAACAATGCTTCATCTTAGGGGAAGAGACTATTTGACAGAACAGTTGAAAAATAAATACAATTTATCTAAAAATTATTTTAGGAATTATTAAAAAGATGAAAAAGTAACAAAAGCAGCTATTCTGGATTGCATTTGAACAATAAGAGAGAAATAATTTGCCAGTAGTTCAGCTGGTGCACTCTACTTGTCTTGAAATTTTGAAAGGAGTTTTAATTTCCAATGGTTGAAATACATACATGAAAGCATGATCTTGTAAGTGGATGGAGTGAAGTGAGTCAATCATGGATAAAACTATTTTCTGTTTCTCCTTTGCTGTGGTTTTGTGGAAGTCAGAGAGAAAGTTAGACTCTTAGTTTTTGCTGGTTTAGAAAGAAATCCTCAATGAAAAACCCAAACCTGATTTTGCATTTAGCAAGTACTACCCGTTATTCTTTTGCAGTCAAAAGGGTAGAATTTCCCTTCAATGGAAACAAAAATAAGTAACAGTTTATCACATCAGCAGAAGAGGTGGTGAATAGCCTTTGTACTTTTTCTCTGCACAGATTACATACTTACTGTCTCTTTCTTCTTGTCTTTGCAGAGGAGGGATCCAAGATGGAGATATTATTGTGAAAGTCAATGGGCGTCCTTTGGTGACTTCCAGTGACCTGCAGGAGGCTGTGATGAACGAATCACCTCTACTACTTGAAGTTCGAAGAGGAAATGATGACTTGCTATTTAACATTGAGCCTGAAGTTGTCATGTAAATAGAATTGAGGAAGCTGTCACCATAATTAAACTCACTTATTCTGGAACACTAGATACCTCCTTTACAGCTACAGTAATTATACTTCCTGTTGACTAATGACAAGGTGGACTTACTTAATTGCCTGAGCCGTTTCTGTACATAGTAGATAGAATGACTTAAGCGATGCCTTTTATAGAAGACTTTAATTTCAAAGAAATTTAAGAACTGTCTTCTGCGAAGGAAGAAAAAACCAAATTTTGGGTAGCTGGTAGAAATGGGGCCCACTTCCAGTTCCTGCAGTTCAGAGCAGATTCAGTTCTGCATTTTCAAAGACCAAAATACTACTGGAAGTGAGGAAGCACAAGAAAGGGAAAATTATTCTAAAACTACAGTCATGGCTGCAGCAGACCCAACTATTGCAATGCATAATCTAGCTAATTGTTTTTCCTATGTAACTTTTTCAATATGAACGTATTATTGGCAAAGCTTGTATTTGTTCTTAGTGCTTCTATGCTCCATGTCAGTGCAGGTAGATTAAATCTGTAAATATGGAAAGGAACAAAAATGGTATCAGGCTATAGAGTGTTACACCTAGGTCATGCGATTTTGGGATATAGTAAATGATTCTTATAGAATTAATGCCTTATTATATATAAATCAAAACGATGTGCTGAACAAAGTCAAGTTTGAGAAAGTGCACAGGTTTTTTTAAGAATTTGATACAAACTACTTTTGCATTTTACTGGTAAGCTTTGCTGTAAAGTTGTTACACTACTTTTCGCTTGGACTGTGTATGTTTCTACTGTAAGGAGATTAAAGTTTACACAAATAGTGTATTGGTGCAAACCTCTTTTTAAACAAGTAAGTCTTCCCTGTCTCTTCTGTCTGACTGGAATAGATTCTCCCAAGAGAAAATTTTCTTGCAGAAAATTGGGTCCTGATGTTATGACAACCCTTTGCATCCTGTGATATAATTATGCTGCCTTATTTAGACTATGTTTAGAAATACATTGCACAGAAGTCATTTATTTACACTTTTTTCCATATTTATGAATTGTGCTTTGATGTCACTTAGAGTATCTAGCTGGGATGCTGTTGTCCTCAGTTCTGCCTGTAAGTGACAAGAAGCAGAACGGAAGCACTATAAGGCATGTGAGACTTTTGTGTAATAAACCCAGGAGAGAAATTGCTAGGAGCTAAATCCAAATCTCCTACGTACCCTAAACCAAACAATTCTGTTCTTCCTTAGTGAATATTGCTACAGTGCCCCAAGGGGCAGAAGAGCATTTCTTTCTGGAGCATTTTCTACAGAAAGCTGTGCTTTTGTGCTTTCTGGATTTGGGTCTAGTGTCTTTGTTATGCTCTGCTGCCCCAAATATTCACTCCTTTTGGCATCAAGAACCTTCCCTTTTGGTTGCCATCATATCTAGACTTTCTGGTTCTACCAACTGACTTGTGTGTAAGCAGCCTTGCATCTTTGGGTTACTACAATGCCACATGCAGAAAAGAGCAATCGGTTCATTCCTTGCTGGCTGCCTCTGACTGCAGTGATACAGTTCAAAGGTTGATGGGGCTATCATCCTTTTAAAAATGAATACTGTTTCTATCCATCACATTATTGCTTGTGCCTATGTTAATGGCATCACCCCCTTGCTATCACTAAACAAAGAGCTGTTTTCACCCCTCCAACAAAAGATGCTTAGTTGTACCTGTTGAACACTCCAACTCCTTTCTATTAATATACAACCTTAGCATTCAGGCTCGCAAAAAGCATACACGTGTTCTGAACTTAGGATAGCTGTAGCACGCAGAAGGATCCTGTCATGGTTAAAATCAAGCCTAACCATCCTTGTGTGCCATGTTAGTACCAACATTTTACAGTTGTGAGAGCTGTTTGTTTGTGATCACAAGGTGATCAGCTGCTTTTATTGTAAGAGAAAACTTTTTGGCTTCCAGATAACACATTGCTGATTTTGAAATAAATTGCATAACAACTTTTATTACAGTAACACTGGATAGAGACTGGAAGTGACAGCAGTATTAAAAATTGAATACAGAGTTGCTGGTGCTGGCTAAGTGCCTTGGCCTTTTAATCGGGTCACCATGTGGGGGGAGAGACGCTGTTTCCTTACTCAACAAAAAATATTGCATTCTACCAACAGTTCCTGTTTTTTCTAAGCTGTCTCCAAAAACCTTGTGGAGCTCACACATCACATCTAATGCTCTGCAAGTGCCGTTGCACTATGGGAAGATTTCACTCTTAGGTAATGAAGATCTTTTAAAAAGAAAACGTTGTCATTCCCTTTGGCTTCAAGAGCATCTGTATCATTTCATCTGTGGTGTGACCCTCGTCTGCTGAGACACGAGTAGACTTTATTAATTGCCACTTGTCCCCCTGACATCAGCCAGAACTGCAAAGGGTAATTACTCAAAGATAGAGTCAGCACCTACTGGTGCCAGCAGTTAGCTGTAAGTTTATGACCCAACTTTGATATCTCTGTTTCTTGGCTAAAAGAAGGTAAAATGGCAGTCAGCGTTCCTTTAAAACAAAATGTTCTGGCAGCCTTTCTGTTATAAGCAGTTACTGGCTGTGTCTCTCAGGGGAAAAAAAAAAAAAAGAAAAATACGATCATCCCTCAAAGGAGCTGGACTGGCAGCTACAGCTTTTCAAAGTCAAAGTTGGGTCACTGTCCTCATTATTTCTTCTAGGCAAATCAACAAAACAAGGAATGAGAGAGAGACACACCAGTGGCAATACAAAAGATAATGAGTATTTCGGGATGCTTCTATGCTGCAGCCCAGCAAGATCTGCAGTGGGAGCTGCACAGCCCTACCAGCAAATTAACCCCCGTGGGGGAGCTCCCTTTCACCTGCCCTGATTATCTGTGCCTGCAGTGGGGCTGACCAAGTTAAGGACAACCTCTCAGACTCGACGTTCAGCACAGAAAAAGAGTGAGAACACACCACGCACAATAAAGTACCATTCACAAACAGAGATTGTACCTGTTAGGAAGACAAGGTACAGGTGGGACAGAATGCAAGAAAAGAGCACAGAATAACGAGAAAATAATCATATCCTGGCCGGGGGGAGGGGGGTGTGTGTGCTGGGGGTGGTGGAAGAAGTTAGGTCAGTTACTTTCTTTTCTATAACTGTATGGTTATGATACTGGGCCAGACTGCTGTGCAGCTGCCAGGTACTTGAAGACCCCTTTCTGCAAGAGATGGCATCTTATAACTCTACCTTAGAGCAGTATAAGATGGGTAACATCCTGCAACACCAGTGACTTTCCCCAAGAGGAACCAGTAATGGAGAGAGAGCCTTTAGACTGCAGTCAGTGTGGCACATACCTTGTCATCTTCCCTGAGCCCCACATAGCAGCTCCTGTCGCTGATTGTGACTGTCTGTTCCCCAATGTATGAGTGCTCTAACACATTTTTACCTCTGATATCAGTTAAAAAATGTCACTTGAAAGAGAGAGGCACTTTCTACTTGTAAGCAAGGAAAAACAAGGGAATTCCTTTACAGGGAATCCTGTACCTCTCATGGAACTGGACATGAAATGAGATGCATGAGTTTCAGTTCTTGCCAAGACTTATGCTTTTACACTTGCTCGTTTGCAACAGCAAGCTGGTGATTTGCAGGCTATGACTGCTCTGCTGTCCAGAGCACTCTCATGGTCTAGCAGTTTTACCTGCTGCAGGTCCAGGAGCTTTGGCCAGTGGAGATCTTAAAAGTCTTGAAAAGGCAGTAGAAATATAAGTTACTGGGGAACATCAGTGGTGACACAGAAAATGAGTGCACGGCAGATCTTCTGCACAACCTGCTCTCTGCTTGCTGCTCTTTGCTGCTCTGCATGTTCTGCACAACCACACAGCATCCAGCAGTCCTCCTTTCTGCAGATCTTCTGGGACTGCCTCTGCACCAGCTATTCCGTGCAAAGCTCTTTCCCACAGCATCTGCTGCAGGGGTTATTATTAATGCACCTCTGCATTTTGCCCTGAGCAGCAGCTGCTCTGTTTGCTCTTCTCCAATGGCTTTGCAGCGGTTATTCCCTACCACCAGATATCCCAGACAGCGGCCTTACACTCTTTCAAGTTTGTTTTGACTACTTGTTTCTTGCTTGAGGCTTTGTTGTTTTAGCAGAAATCAGGAAGAAGGAGGAATTTATTCTTTTTTTTTTATTATTTCTCAAGCTCTGAAGTCTGGAGTGCTGGGCTGAGCATTTCAAGTCCATAGAAAAATACTAGGGCAGTGGGTTGATGAAAAGTTTATTTAACCACAAGACACTGCAGTGTATAGAAGGTGATGATGCCAGTTTAGGCACCGCTAGCCAGTGGTGTTCAAAGACATACAAGGCTGAGGGCTTACCCCAAAAGGGGTGTGTATGGACATTATGGGCATGCTTTCTGTACCCACATACAGGACTGAAGTCTGAGGATTGCTTTGAAGTAGGAAGAAGACTTAACAAGGAAAGGGAGTTTAGCATGTTTTTTTAATTTTATTCCTCTTATTTACTTGGTTTTCTGTAATCTTCATTTAAGTCGACATACGCAGGGAAATCCTCCAGGTCTGTGTTTATTCTGATCCTTATTCCCACAGTAGCAGATTATTTTTGCAACTTTGGTGCTCTGCAAATAGAAGATTTGGTCTTTTATCCAGGCTTACCCAGTGCTAGTGTCAGCACAACAGCTTGATGGGGCTTTGCTGTAGAAGAACTTTCCAGGTTGATACCATGAGCTGTAAAAAAAAGGCAGAAAGGAAAACCACTTGTTGGCTGGTCCAATTCTCTATCTTCTACCAAACATTAGAGACAATGTTATATTTAATTTTTCTACTCAAAAATGTACAACATTATATTCACTAGCAGTGAACTAATGCTTGGGGAGAGCAGAGCGTGGATGCAGGAGAGGAACTTCAGGCTGCAGCAGTCACAAACAAAAAAAAAAGAGGAAAATTATATTTGTTTTTTCTCTTTTGATTTTTATCCTCTGGGGAGAAAGGTCAGACAGTGCAGGTCTGCCCCCCATCCTCCCTTCCTTTTTCCCTCCCCCTCTGTCAGAAGGCTTCCCCAGAGACTGTGAGAATATGTCAATATTCAACAGCATTTTCCCTATAAAGATCTCTGGAGAATAACAGAAGCAACTGCTTGCTCTTTCTTCAGTAAACACTGGCCAAGCCTTCACAAACAGCCAACTGAGGCACAGTCAGGAAAAAACAAGTTCTTAAAGGAAGCAATCGCCAAGGAAAATAACTGGGCAGCGTGAGGGTTTTGGTGACGCAGCTACACAGCTGCGAAGTTCAATGACTTCTCAATCGCCTCCATCTGAAGTTGTTCTCCACTATGAAATGATCTTCTACCTCTGTTACTGTAAATAGCTGAGCATGATGATTTGCTGCTTGAAATCCCAGAAGCAGCTTGGGAAAAAACAAAACCAAACCCTAACAACTAACCCAACACACAACAAGAAAACAAAAAGCCTTCAAGTTTCTTCTCAGTAAGATCCTAAATGTCAAAGAGAGACTGAAGCTAGAGAGTATGGTGCTAATGATTTTGAAGATGATTTTCTAACATCTCTTGGTCAAGAGGATGTGCAGCACTACAACAGTAGTGCCAACTGCTCTGTCCTCCTCCTGTGGGAAGAAGTCCCCCTTAGGGTTGGGGTCATGCAGATTGCTGTTCATTTCATCTGAGCTACCTGGCTAGATGTTCCTTAGCATCAGGGGAAAAGAAACAGCAGCTTTCCTCTTCCCAGAAAGTAGCGGTTCAAAACAAGTCCAAGAGTTGTACCCTAAAAACACTTACTATGAAGCCTCCTTCCTGTGAAGCGGCCTCAGATCACCTGAACTGATGTACATGTCTGCACTGTACAAATCCTAAGTTAGGTGAGATGTCTTTCAACCCTACAATGTTAAGCCAGATTCAGAATAATAAAGTTTTCACCTTTGGTTACTAGTTAAAGTTCACTCCTAAATCTGAAGGAGTGAAATAAAAATATCTCAGGTTTGTTCTTTGTCCAGGAGAAGTAAACCAGAAGATTCTCTTTCAGTGGGAGAAATGTACTTTGTGAGTTTAGTAATATGTGCTTTTTCATGGTATCATGTAGGTTTATCTACAAGAGCACAGGAGAGGTTTTCAGTTGAAGGCAGCAAAAGGTTGGATGATGCCTTGGTCAGGTGTTCAGCTCACTACAACATGACATGCCCACCACAACCACCTGGCAAGTTACCCAATCAGAATTTGAAATTACATTACATTACATTAATTGCACTTGCCTTCCTAGCTGTTTTACCTCTAAAGCTGTTTCTTTCCTGTCCAAAAATCCAGATGCAAGGAACATATGAAAATACACCTAAACCAGCAGAAATGCTCCCAAATACCTTTTTTATGTAAATAAAAATACCTGAGCTTGGAAGTCTGGCATGTTGTTAGTCTGTGATTGGACACCAGTACTCTGTTTCCCTCTGAAAGTTATGCATGTCACTTACTGAAAGCTGTATATCCCTCTGGAAAACGAGCTATTGCTTACATTTGGGGCATAAGGCTGCCAGTTGTTCCTCTACAGAAGACTTCAACATCTGAAATGTGTTACTCCTCTGGGACTAAATATTGCCATTCTGGTATACTAAAATATTACTGTTTTGGCTCATAAATCTTACAGTGAAATCCCCCTTTTAGGGAAAAGCAAAGAAATTTTTGTGGTGGTTTAAGGGAGTTCTGTTGTTTTGAAAAGCCCTTTAGAGCTTCTCAGTGGATTGGGATGTCAGATGTTATATGAAGAGGAGAAATCAGTGGGCAGAATCTGAGAAAGTGATGAGAGGTGCAATGATGAATATATGCCATTGTTTCACGTGCTTTCCCCAAAAGATCTGTACATATGGTCTCCGTTTTTTCTGGGTTTGTTGCAGTAAATTCTCTTAGTGCTTCTGATATTTTTTAAGGAAGAGTTGTTTGACATTGCTGTTCAGTATCTTTAATGTTATTGGCATGAGGCTACACAACCAGAAACAGAAATCAAATGTAGTATGAGGGAGCTGCAATGGGGATTTTGGGGTTCGTGGTTTTTTGTTTTCTTCAGATTTTGTTTGTTTGTTTGTTTTGGGGCTTTATGTGGTTTGGTTTTGTTGGGTGTGGTGTGGTTTTGTTTTGGTTTTGGTTGTTTGTTGTGGGGGTTTTTGGGTTTTTTTTGCATCACATCTGTAGCAGCAGCTGCAGGAAAAGACAGACACAGGACTAAATTCTGACAAATTGAAATTGAGCAGCCTCTGAAAGCAGCCTGGCAAACTTCTGTATATCACCATTACCCTTTAGAATAAAGCAAGCTTTTCTACAGCTTATATAAAGTAATAACGTAGTTTAATATTTGTGTTGAAAAGAAAAACAGTAATCTTTACACATTTTTCATTGGTAGGCATTATAATTTGCTTTTCATCGGAACAATATTTTAAAAACTTACCTTTGAAACTGATTTTGGGTAGATTTTTGTAATCCTACTGGCTGCTGCAGGCCAGCATACATTTGCCTCTTTATGAAACTGTGAAGGCTGTGAGAGTTTGCAGCACTTACTATTCATTACAATAGCTGGGGAAAAGTTATATCCCCCTGCTTACTGATGGCAGAGAGCTGCCTTATCCACCTCCATCAGACCAGGTTTGAGAATGAGAAATTGAAAAATCAGTGTATAATATTGTTTCCTTTTCTCCAGAAAACTTTGATTCCTGTTTAAAGTCAACTACATTCCTCTTCTGACATGTAAAAAATTGCTGCAGTTACGATCCTGTTCAGCTGAATGAGGTTTGGGAGATAAATGCAAAGAGATTCTTAGGCTTCAGGTAGTCAGTGAGGTAGCAAGCTATGCAATTAGGAAAATCTTAGATTTTGAACAAAAGCAACTCTTGGCACAGTTTCATTTTGCATGTGCAGCACTGGTTTTATAGTCACAGATGTACCCTCTGTGAAACCAAGCCTCTGTGGCCATTTTTATCTTAAGAGAAAAAAAAAAAAAAGAAAGAAGAAGTCAAAGAGTGAAAAATGAGCTCCCCACCATCCTGCTTTCTCTATTAGCATGGAGGAAAACGAAGGAGAGGAGAAAAGCAATCATGGCCTGAAGCTCAGCTTGCTCTTCCTGGGCCTAGGAGTGATCAGATGATGGAGAGGTTTATTTAACAGTCTGTGTCTCTACACAGCCCCATTCCCATGGCATTTGAGGTCCAGATTCTCCAGAAGATGTAGGTGGTATGCCATGAATACCTTATAGATTACGTGATTCGCTGTGTGTGGCTTATGGGTACTATATTTCCTGGAGACTGACCATGAGACAAAATTTATATGCGTGTGGCAGCATCTGACACCACAGCACTGGTTTGTGTCCTGATTTAGGGGAGAAGATGTCAGAATGTAAACATCTTTCTTGGAGCAAAGATTTCCCTGAAGTTCATCTTGATGCTTCCAATTACAGTGACACATTTTGAGACTCATTTATCTCCCTACAAACAGAGCAGCAGCTCAGACAGAAAGAAAACAAAATGCTTTACATCTCAGAGCAAACACAGAAGGTAAGGAAAGAGGTGATAATTTTATTTCGTATATTATAAAGAACAGAAATTTGTTATTAAGGTGATTCTGAATCCTAGGCTCTATGTTAGTAGTAGGTAAAGAAATCCCACTAATACCTGGCAAACAAAAGACAGCCATCACAACCCTATTTTGATATTATACACAATTAATTAAGTTTTAAAAGGCAGCTATACAGTAATAATAATTTTAAAAATGTATTTTAACTCTGTAGTAAGCATCTTAAGCTAAAATCACACCATTTTGAGAATCTACTTCATGCCTAGCTTTTAAATTTATGCAAAACAGGAAAGTTATGCATGAAATTAAGGCTAACTGCTTAGAAATGTGTAGCAGAAGTCTTTCTGCTGTTGGAACCAAAAAATACCCTGCTCATTCACACTGATAATTCTCCATCTCTAGCTGTGCCAACATTAACAAATAGAAAGTCATACTGACTGTAATGTACTACACACTGTAGGTTTGGTTTAGGTTGAAATTTTCCCCTAGAAACAGAAGTTTTCTCTAGAAATAGTGTGCTATTTAACTTTCTTGTGTGTGTGTGTGTGCGAGCAGAGATTAGGAGGATTAGGAAAGGGGAGTGTTAGTGGCACAGGGGGTGTTTTTGGGTTAAACTCAAGACTTAATCCCATGACTGTAGCAATAGTATTTTGAAAAATAATTTTTCAGCTGCTATGGTAAATGTTTCTAAAAACAGAGGAGAGGTTTATAGTCTGTTACAACAATGAATGAAAATAACTCTCCTCATTTTCCATGTTAAGTCTCAAGAGCCTTGGTAAACACCATGCTGGTTCATTTGAAACAGGAGAATGATTGACAATGCAAAGCAACTAAAAACCTGAAAGAGAAAACATGTAGATTAATTATCCATTAAATTAATAATCATCTGCTTTTCAGTTCCAGACACTGGAGCTGCATCTGCTTAACAAATAAAGTGTCTTTGGGTCTAGCACAAGTACACCATAGAAACCTAGGGCCTGATCCTAAAATCTGGGAAGGAAAAAATACTCTTGAAGTTAAGCACATGATTAATACATTAGTGAACACTGAAATCTGGTCCATGCTGGAATTCTCATGTTGCAAATACTAAAAAAATCCCTCCAAATCTCTGTAAGTGAGTGATCATGACTTGCCAACGTATTTCATCTGCCATTAGTAGCAAGTCCATAGATGAAGACAAAAGCACACACACCCAATTCACTCCAGGTTATAGATGCTATAAAACATACACTACGCATTCCTTCTGCATATGCAGTCTGTTCAAATATAAGATACAAAAAGTAACAATTAATATAAATTAGAATATAAAAATTGTAGAAGCATTCACCAGGGAAATCAAAGATCAAATATGAATGTTGTGGCTAGCAGACATTAGAAAATCTGGTTCTGAGAACTTTAGAAGAGTTGTCCTTATCCTTGATCAGTTAAAAGCACTACTGGAAATACTGGCATTAATGCAGAAAACAGTGTCTAACAAATATTTCCTTCTGTGATTAGTACAGACATATTGTTAAATGAGACAGTCAGTTCATATGATAATGATGAAATACTTTAACAGTAGTTCAGGACAAAGTTAGACAGCTGTATCTAGAGCTAGGGCTTTTTGTTCCCTTTTTTTTTTTCCTTTTCCCTTTCTGTTTTTTTCTTTCTTTTTCCTTTTTTTTTTCTTATCATCAGGTTCAAATAACTTTTAGCTTTAAAAGTTTAGCTTTAGTTTTAAAAACTGTCTAAACTGTCTAATAGTTAATGTCATCTTTCTGTAAAACTGTGGTGATGCTTCATTAATTGCTCCAAGTGAGACTGGAAGATCCCTGACAATTTTAAGGGTTTCTAATTGATGAACATATAAATAAGCATCAAAGCATAGTTTTTGATGCAATTTTTAAGTGAGACTAATAACTTTGCAGCTGATAAAACAAACTGATATTGTAAATTATAAATTTCTGGAATTAAGAGGATGATTTTGATTGCAATCTGTGCAAACCACAGCAAGGGTAATCACGTGGCAGTTAGAGAGTGAGGGAGGAGGTGGCCATGATAAAGGAGCCCATTTATACAGATAAAATGTTTTCTGCAACTTTTTTGAAAAGTAAGGGGTTTGATGTTTAAATCTATTCCAGACTGTGATCAATGCTGGATTAGTTGTTCAACTCTGCTTCAGTTCCTGCATCCGTTAGATGTAACCGATAACAGTGCTGACGTGAAGCATCCTGAAAACTTAGAAAAATAAGATTATGCTATCAAATTGCAAATACTATCTCTCTGTGATTTAAAACAATGAGATTGAATGAGCCTGTGTGGTCTGCAAGAAGACAGATGTCTAAATCGACATTTAATGTCTAAATGGACATCCTCTCTGATGTTCAGTCCCTTCACTGAAACGTTAGCTCATGGCTGTGAATATGAGCTTTTATAGATGTCTGAATTTACTATCTCAGCAGGGTAAAGGCAACATGCCAAATTAGTCAGGGTGTTGTCTCTAAGCATCCTGATGTTTGATTCGGACTGATTTTTTCAGCTGACAGTTTAAATTTCAATTATTTTTTTTTTTTTTAAATCCTGATAAGTCACCTTCCATTCTCTAATATGTTTTATTTTTCTCGTTTAAATTCATGCTCTGTTTTCTCTTTACCAGAAAGAATCGATGTTGATGGTATTTTTTTTCTTTTATATATGTTTTATTTGTGCGTCAAGTCTCAACTACAAAATTCTCATAGGATATTAAGATTCTTATAATCTAAATTCAGAATATCAAATGTAAAATTAAAGTATGCCTTAGAACATTTCTTCTCCAACCTTCATAAGCAAGTGCCATGCTTTGTATCACAGGAAAAACTTAAAGCTAACATGTTAAACAAGATAAATTCAGCCTTGCTGGAAGATCTTCCACTTGCTTGTACCTTTTGGGATGAAATGTCCAGGGCTTGAGTCAAAACTCAGAGAAGTTAAAGGGCAAGGACGCTCTCCATTTTTTACAGGGTTTGGAGGAAAAAATCCCAAATTAATTCCAATGGGAAACACTTTGTGAACTGTGACCTGCTGCTCTCTTAATTATATGATACAAAAAACTCAGGGTGACCTATGAAAGATATTTGCATTAGTACTTAGACATCTAGAGTTGTTAATTTGATTTGTTGCCACCCAAGTGGAAAAGTAGCAAGTAAGGGCACGTTCTTAGGATTGGAACTAGATGGTCTTTAAGGTCCCTTCCAATGCAAGCTGTCCTAGGATTCTAGGATTCTATGTGTTACTCATATCTATAAGCTGTATGTCCCTCTGGAATATCTACCAAACTGTGTTCAACCAGGTAGGAGTCAGCCCATGGTCAGCAGCTCGTGGGCCTGACTCATGGTGTTGTGGAGTAACGTGTGAATGTGCAAAAAATCGTGCCTGTGTTGACAGATCTTGTCTGCACAACCACAGCAAATATTTGTCTGACAAGGCTGTTTTTGGAAAACAGCCTCCATTGTCAACCAGCTACAAAGTAACTCAGCATTACAACGGCCAGGAATAGAAAAAATCCCCATAAACCTCTTTTCATGTTGACAGTATTTTGATTCTGGAATGTCTGAAACCTCTGAGGGCTGTTGGGGTGTTGGAGCTATGAAAGCCAGCTTTTAAGGTGTGCTAGAAGTGGCTAACTACAAGTCAGCCTCCTCGTAAATCTGTTGGAAAGCAGAATATGCATAGACTGGCTGGCATTCTCTATTTTTATGCATGCAATAATATAAAAGCAGGTGATTTTAATATAAGGCAAGTAATTTGTGCACATTATACAGTATAAACTCATCAGGCAGCTATTTTGATACTGGCAAGACTTCTGAGCAAGCCAGTACTGAGGAGGAAAACAGAAGACAAGATTTATTCAATTTTCTTTTATTCCTCAAGATGCAAGAAAGCATCCAACCTTTCTGCTAGTAAAGTGTTTAGAAGGACCACTAGGGATCATACTAAAGATGTATGTTTTATGCTTCACCAATTAGGTCAGGTTGTCAAATTAAATAATCTCTAGCTTTGTTATCCTGTCTTTCCACTCCTACCCATTGCTTTTTTGCCAAATAGTTGCAGCAGACAAGCTCGGGGAAATGTCAGGCAAAGAAAGGCAGGATTTATGAACATAAAAATCTGAGAAATTCTAACTTTTTAACAAGAGTAGCTACATTGTTATTACCTCTATTAAATATTGTAAATCCGAGGAAAGGCAAGATTTATTAATTTGTTTATTGTGAAATAAAGTAAATAAGAAAACTTCTTTATAGGATGGAAAACAGTATTTTCATAAAAATAAACTTTATTTTTTTGTGAAAAAACCCCACCATTATCTGATAAATATTGATTTTATTTTCAGTGGTGACACTGAGAAGCAATATGAAGAAGGCAAAGAGTAAATCCAAGACACCAGTCTCACTTCCATTTTTGTTGCAAGTACAGATAAGGTCCTAGTCTTTGTGATTAGTTGCAAGCTGTTGAGAATTGGACTAAGAGCAACAAAACCCTTTTGCATTCATCATGAAACAGCTATAATTTTATCTGAAGGAGTGACCTGGATTTGAGCCAAGTGGCGAGCTGGAAAATATACAGCTAGTTTTAGGATCTGTATAAATTACTAAGTTGACTCCTTTTGGAGAAACAAAGCTAAAGTGTTCAGACCCCTTTGAAACATTGCAAGAAGCAAATTGCAAATACATCAAACCAAAAGGACGACAGTCTAGTTCTAGTTCTGGCCTATCCTACCCTATCCTATCCTATCCTATCCTATCCTATCCTATCCTATCCTATCCTATCCTATCCTATCCTATCCTATCCTATCCATTTTATGTCTTATTCTGTCCAATCCTGACCTGACTTGGCCTCATTGTGGTAATAAACAAAAATGTGACTAGGCAGTCACAAGGTGCTGCTCTCTGACACTCTTCTCAAGGAGTGCATACAGTTGGTAAAAGTAACACAACTATGTAATGGTCTGTGGTTTTTAGCTCAATAAAACAAAGTAAGTTTAACATGTAAGAAAATGTTGCCCTCAAATCAGAAGAGTTTTACTCTGATCAGGGTGAATTTCAAACCAGCTTAGGTGTATCCTGAATTTTAGTCACAGAATCATAGAAACATTTAGGTTGAAAAGACCTCCAACGTTATTGAGTCCAACAATTAACCCAGAACTGCCAATTCTACCACTGAACCGTGTCATGAAGTGTCACATCTACACATCTTTTAAATACTCCCAGGGATGGGCACTCCATCATTTCCCTGGGCAGCCTGTTCCAATACTTTACAACCCTTTTTGTGATGAATTTTTCCTAATATCCAATCTAAACCTCCCCTGGCATGACTTGAGGTCATTTCCTCTTGTCCTGTATCTGGTTATCTGGGAAAAGAGGACATGTCCAACCTTCCTACAACCTCCTTTCAGATAGTTGTAGAGAGTGATAAGGTTTTCACCAAGCTTCCTTTTCCTCCAGGCTAAACAATCGCAGCTCCCTTAGCCACTCCTCACAAGACTTGTGCTCCAGACCCTCTTCCAGCTCTGTTGCCTTTCTCTGGACACACACCAGCACCTCAATGTCTTTCTTGTTGTGAGGGGCCCAAAACTGAACACAGAACTTGAGGTTTGGGTTCAGCAGTTCCCAGTACAGGGCGACTCTGTTGCCGTGGTCCTGCTGGCCACACTATTTCTGATACAGGCCAGGATGCCATTGGCCTTCTTGGCCACCTGGGCACACTGATGGCTCATGTTCAGCTGGCTGTTGACCAGCACACCCAGGTCCTTTTCTGGTGGACAGATTTCCATGTACACAGGTCAGATATTAACCATTTTGCAGGAAAAGGACTGGGACCTTGAGCTTCACTAAAGTATGTGATGAGTCAGAGTTGTACCCAAGTTGTCACTGAGGAGATGGGCAACAGTATTTTGCACTAACATTTCCTATATGGTGAAGGTTTTTAGACTAAATAGAGAGCCAGCACTGCTGCTGAAGTGAGAAGTATGAAGTCACAAGCATCTGTGATTACTTGAAAGAGAAACAGAACACATGGTTCCACAGAAACAGCCTGGTTGTCATATTACTTTTTCTTGGATTAGTGAAGGGGTATCTCAAGAATCAAAATAATCACCTCCTATTCAAAGTACCAGATCCAATGTATAATTAGAATAAGATGCAAGAGAAAAATCTGGCCCCAGCCTCTAATACTGTGAGAGCATGTCAGTCTACCTCTGATGTATAAATACAGAACTAACAAAATTATATTTTCAATAGTAATGCTGCAGCAGGTTAAAATTTGAATCAACGCCAAAGCCAGTTTCATAAAGTTTGTTGTGCAGCTGGAAGTATTGATAGAAACATTCAACTTTACTGATTGCTTCTAGCCTCATAATGTGGAGATGCATTTTTTGGTACACAAATTATTCTCATGACATGTCATGCAATAATATCTTGTTGTTCATACAGGAATTGAATATGAAATAGATATATCTTTTTAACTCCACAAATTGTGGCAACTGTTTCTTTACAGCAGATATTTTGTTCCTCTGGGATATCCCAGTCAGTGGTGGCCTGTTATAAGAATGCTTTTTAAAATCTTTTGCTGAAAACTGAAAAAGTAGCCCATGACATCACAGCCTTGAATCTTAAGTCTGTACTTACTGCTGCAATTAGATCAGATCTTTTTCCAGTTGCATTTCTAAATCCATTTATGGTGATACAGAAGGTAGTATGGCCAATAATGGAAGTCTAAGAAGGCTCCAACAGAATAGCTTTAATCCGATCCTCAATAGTGTGTAATAAAATTCTGTCCTTTAGTGAAGAGTTATCAGATCTCAGAAAAGAACCTTTACACCCCTACTTTTCAGTTCCAAATAAAGTAGTCATAGTACTGATAAGACTATTATTAGGATTTTCCTTTTTGGGGCATAAATTAATTCAAATCACTTTTTGAAAACTAGGCATCTAACTGCTGCATGTACCACAGTGACTTGGGTCTCCTTTCCTACTGCGGAGTGGAACTGCTTCAGGGAAACAACTGACCTCTCTGTGTGTGTGCAGCCTGTAGCCCAGCTACTACTGAAATCTAAATAAGTGCATTGACTCACACTCATCCCGACTTAGCCTGAGATTGTGGTTTAATAAGTTTCCCAAAAGCTTCGAGAATTCAGTCTGAGATTTTTTGCACGTCTGGCATATGGGTTAACACACAAGGAAGAGTGTGGGAATACACTTTTTTGCCTACTTCTCCCTCATCAATAGTAAAAGACTTCATCTGTGAAATTTTCTGACATAGGCCAGGGCGCAACAGTGGAGCCACAGAAGTAGAGGTCAGTGAACGTAGGTAGTCATGGACTGAGCAGTTCTTGGACCAGTCCTACAGCTTATCTGGAAACCCTGATCTCCATTTCGGCTTCCTTGATCTTCTGTTGAAGGCCTTATCCCAGTGTGGGCTCCAAGTAATACCAGTCAGTTCTCCCAGTACAGCAGATGTGCTGCCCTCAGTGATGTGCTTACTCGTTAAGAGCAAGAAAGGACAGCAATTGCTTCACTTTTGTACTTACTGGAACATGAATGCTGCGGAAAGGTTTGGATTTGTTGTTTTTTTTTTCATTTGTTGGTTTTTTCCATCTCTTCTATTTCTTCCTTTCCACACAGGAGAAGGATTTAGTTCCATTCAGACCGGTTGACCTTTAAGCTCTCAACAGATCCTTTTCATGAATTACAAGAAATATGTTAGCTAACTGCACTGGAAATAAGAATAGGAAAAACTAGTATTGCTTACTCAGTGGTCTGTGAATGCTGTGTTTCCTGCCCCAAGGGGAAAAACAAAAATCTGATTGGATTATGTTACAAGAACTGGGGTCTGAGAAGATATCCCAAGTAGGTTTTAACTGAGATTAAGTACTGAGGTCCAGCTTTGCAACACTGAAACACCTCTCCTCAAGTGCCATCAGTGCTGAGGAACATCTAAATTCCAAAGATGTGCAACCTACAGCTGCATCTCTGCATCTGTCCTGTGTCAGTACAATTGTCATGAGACTAGGTATACAATGCATTGAAATCTATGTAGGATGTCACAGTCCCTGCTCCAAGCCTGGTCTTGCAGCTATTCTTGAAAAATTGATGTGCTAGGGTATTTTCTGACTTCTGGTTGGGTTTTCCTCTTTTTTTTTAAAAAAAGACCCAAACAACAAAAACTTGTTTAGGAGGGAATATACCCTTTCAACACAGCATACTTATGACTATGACCTTGCCCAAGAAATGTGGAATCAGGCTTTGATTGCATTCATTGGTTAAGGGAATTCAAGCTAACATCTCTCACCTCCTGATAAATTGGGTTAACTAAACCACTGTCAGAGAATATGCCAAAAACTGCTCTTATGTGAAAAAGTGGTTTAAGGGTTTCTGAACAAGGGCATAGCAAGAACCACAACATTAGCTTAGTTGGCAGAGTGACGTAGGCTTGGTCCTTGGGTCTGAGTGAATTTTGTCCAAAGACAGTTTTAATAGGATGCTCCTCAGGTGCTTGGGACCTAGCACAGAGTTCTAGACTCAGCTCTGGGGGCAAATACTGCAAAGCAGATCACCTGGACAAAAAAAGTCCCTGTATTATTGTCAGTTTTAGACCTTTTTTCCATCCACGTGATTTTTTTTTTTTTTTAATTTGTGCTTAGCTATTGGCCATTTTTAGAGAGCTTTCTCCAAGACCAGTGTAAGTGAGCCCTGAATGGAACAAAGTCTTAAATCAATGTGAAATGCTTTCAGAAAGAGGTGGTATATACACATCCTTTCTTCTTTGTGGGTGGCTCCAGAGAATAATGATCCTACTTCTTATACAGAGGCAAAAGGGCAAGACAGGGATAAAAATCTGACCCAACTATAAGCATTGCTGTAAGCAGCTCAGAGGGAGGAGTGTAATGCAAACAGTTCTATAAGATGGAAGTCACTTTATTGAAAGCAGCTGGCAGGCAGAGAAATAGGATATTTTGGCACCATCAGAAACTTTATCAAGACTTAGCCATGTAAGGCTGCATTGATTGTTATTTATAGCATCAGCTTAGAGGGGGTATGGAAATTATACCAGGAACCTCATTAGTATCAGCATGAGAGCCATGGCCAATCTTTCTGCTCTAGTGATTGTATTCATTCCATAACACAGATAGAGCAGACAGCCAGAGAGAAATCTTCTTGGTGGCTTTCAGCCTTGTTATGGAGGAAACATGTAAAAATGGAGAGCAACTGGAATACTGAGCAGGAGAGCCCTTTCTTTTCCTGCCTTTTCTAGACTGACAGACATATATTGCCACTCCCTCTGCCTTCCTCTCCAAAGGAAAGGAGATTTCTATTTCCTTCAGAAATTTAGCCTTTGGAAATGGAAAAGTTTATAGAGATAAAGCTATAAAAATCTGTTACTGTTTTTGTCAGAGGAGAGTGTACTGTAAGCTGCAATAGTCAAGGAAGGGCATATGTCATTAGCAGATGTACAAGTTACCCTAGTGTGTGGCAAAATCTGGCATGAAATGGTTTTAATTGTAAACCTCTTATCAATTTGAGAACTTGTCAGTCTTGCAGGCCCTCATTTTCTTTAACTAGGTCACCTGATAGTGAGCCAAGTCAAAGAGATGACTGATTTTTTTTAACCAAGATGCTGGCAATTACTAATATCTCCTATATAATACAAGTACCACTATAGGTGTCACAGATTTGACTTACCCCTAATTTTCAGGTGGTCTATATGCTATGGATTGATTTGAATGTTTGCTGTGCTCATGGGCTGTGCTTCAAATAGCCCTTATTCAGGTCTGAGCAGCTGGTGTGTCTGTCCCACTAGCTCCTGGCAAGGGAAAGGCTAAACAAGACTTGGTTTTCAAAGGGTTTGAAGGACTGGTATGTATATTCTAGGGCTTTGGTACTTACCCTGTTTGCAGACTGTATCACCAGAAAATTACAGAAGGGACAGACTGAATTTGAGGAGTCTCAGTCTGTATAAAGAGCAGAGCTGCAAAAGTGGTATTGAAAAGAAAAATCATGGCTTGAAGTATAGAATTTTCCCTATGTGCTTGCTACTGCTTATTGTCTGCATTTAATAACATATCCAGATTTTTAAAATTCAAACTCTTTTGTAATCTGACTTTATTCTACTAGTTTTATATCAGGTAGACTGAATGGAAAAAGACATGCAAGAGCACTATATTTTGAAATTTTGCATTCCTATGGGAGTCTGTTAATTTTCAAGGGTTGGAGTTCAGGGTCTAAGTGAACAACTGGGATTGAAGTTAACAGTCTGATACTTATAAGCATTGTGCCTTAGCTGTATTGGATTTAAAGTTGTTGTTTTTTTTTTAACCAAGGTTTATTTTGCATTCTGTATCAGCCTTAATTGTTTCGTTTACTAGACTCTTTATTGATAGTAAACCAAGAGATAAAGTGCACACGAAATACAGCCATGTCATTGAAACACCTGATTTAACTTGCCTTTCCAGCTTGGTGCAGCCATTCCTAGTTGCTTTACTTCTGAACTTTTCTTCTCTGTGAATTAATTACCCAGGAAAACTTATCCTGACAGCCTCACTCATATCTGGAGTTCTATCACGTTCAACTGCTGTATCCATCCAGATTTTTTTCTCTCAGTCTGAATCACAGTTTAGTACATTTTCTTGTCTTATGGTTTAGATATTATAGGAAAATCCAAAATATATAGGCCTTGGATATGCTATTTTCGGGTGTGATTTTTATATGAAAATTTGTTTTCTCCCTTTTAATAACATTTTAACCTGATCTATCCTTTACAACAGTTCCCTTTGAGTCTTTATAAGGGCTAAATAGATCTACAACAACAAATGTATATCTGCATTGGCAGTTTAAAATTTATTCTTCTTAATTCATTCCCCTTATTGTTAAAAATCAGGTGGAATAACATCACTTATTTTCAAAAGACTTTTTGCTCATTGCTAGTGCAGAGATTCTTCTGCATCATTTATCTACAACATTGCTTCCTGTCCTGGACATTATTACATTTGCAGACAAACTTGAGGATTCCTAGTACTCGTTTTTACTGAGAAATTACCTGCAGTGTTCATTTGTCTGTAACTCTGAAAGTATATCTTTTATTCCCTAGTAGTGTTTTATGGTCTTGCATTTAAGATTGGGCTTCTGCAATCAGAAATTTCCAACTGCCCAAAGTCCTTTTAAACTTACTGTCTTGTAAGCTGTCAATGGGTGACTGAAGCCATGTAATCTTGTGTTTCCTGGGCCACAGCTGTTGAAAAGGGAATCACCCTGTTTTTCTCAAATGAGCTATTAAATAACAAGAGAGGATTGAGTGGTTTCTGGTAACTGCACTTGAAGTGTAGCAGACAGACATTAAACATCCTGTGCCTCCCATTTGCATAAACATTGGTTTGGAAATCCCTAGGGTCAGTAGTCTTCAAAATCCTCAGTAACCACCTGGCTACCCTTAGGAAATAGACATTACAAGCCTAACTTCAGGGCATGAATGAGATGTGGGTTCAGGATCGTGCCCAGGCTATGACCTGAGTTGGCAGCCAAAGGGATGCTCTTCCCACAGGACTTGATAGGGCAGAGGGAGGGGAACAGAACATCAAAAGGACCAATAACAAGGATCAACAGAAGTATACTTATACCTTTTAAGTCATCACTCCTTTTAGTTCCTCAAAAATTCAGATGAAATACAGAACCAAAAAGGAAAGTTTTCTGCTTTCCAGAAGAAAATTATGTTTCCTGCATGAATGCTTCTAAAGCCTCCATGTGACGTTACGTGTGACATATTTAAGGATATTCCTTATGCCTAGTACCTGTACCAAAGTCAGAAAAAAGCAGCATTCTCCATTGACTCTGTGGGAAATGAGAACTTCCTAAGGAAGATGCCAAGGGCTGAGATATGAATATCTCCCTTTGTCTGTTGTTGGGTACCCACTCAAGTGTGGCCAGGGAGAGAGCAGCATTATGCTTTAACTTTGGAGTAGGAGTTAGGGATATGAAATAATTTTGAATATTTGTAGAGATTCCCACAGAGATAATGACACTCAAGGAGACAATTTGATAAAGTAGGAAAGGGAGAAAATGCTATTAGGCAAATTGGAAATCTGGGGTAATGTGGTGAAAAGAAACAGCCTGAAGAGCAGAGAAGTGTCTGGCAAATGTTTTATAACTGAAATTAGTCTGGCCAGCGTTGGGTAGAAAAGAGCCAAAACCCAGTGCAGGCTCTGGTAAGGACCGCCCAGAAAGAAGAACTGGAATGGAAAAAACTTGTGAAGCGCTTTCCAACTGTCCCAAATTCCTTTGTCAGTAATGTGAAGTGCTCTTTACAAATTGCCTTGGAGGGGGTTGGAGGTGGTGAGGTAGTGTCTAAGCATTAGCATGTACCTAAGCAGTACGCGCAAGCTGAACTGGAGGACAGTTCAGCCCCCAGTATTTCTGCAGAGGAAAAAAAGAAATTCTATTTAATTGCTGAATTTTTCCCAATTTGCCTACCAGCACTAAGCCATTGTAAGAACATTCAGCTCATTGTTTCCAGAAAAGGTACTACCAGTGGAGCAGCTGTGGTGTTTCAGTGAAGCATTTAAAATTAAATCTCACGAAGCCATTTAATTTCTTATTTTCCCATTCCAGTAAAGCCTGTTTTCTGGTTCAAAAACATCTTGAGTGCCCTCAGCTTTTCATGACCTACATTCCGTGCATTAGATAGTCTCGCCCTGCCTCCCCATCAGTGACAGACACCCAAGGACAAAATGTCAATAATATTTTCCCAGAAATAACGATGATACATGTCTGAGTCAGGGAGAGAAAAACCAAAGGGTGTATAAACAATGCAAGCCCAGAAAGATGAAAATGATGTAAGAGAATCTGACAGAATTTGTTGTTTTCATAATTTTACACAAATACTCAGTATACTCAATATCGAAGTTGTGTTATTAGCCCTTTGAAGCATTGGAGTGAAATAATTGTTGTTTTGCCATTTTAAAGATATTACTAAATTAAGAATCTCATTTTTTCCTATAGTTCTCAATTGTGTAAAAGTGCAATTATTTTTAACTTGTATAACTCAAATGTGTGATGATGCAATTCTAATTTTTTACCTGGATGTTTATTAATGACATCTATTAGCACATATGTGTGTTTTAACTATGTATTAGGTACATATTCTTGAAACATGTCTAAGCGGTGTTATTACTGAAGTTTTGAAGTAGAGGCATACAGAGATTTGAAGACAACCCAGAACAACCAACAATGTAGTACGCTGAAGCTAATGACAGCCAGAAAATACAAAAACTTCTTAAACATCTCAGCCTCCTTTTCTGTCTTGATCCACCTGATTAAGATGTTGTACTTTGGAATATGTAGCTTTCTTGATTGTGTGAGATTAAAGACTGTGATACAAGTGGGTTTTTTTGGGGTAGGTAATCTGTTGGTTTTTTTCGAACAAAAAGCCAGATAATAGAATAAATATGAATGGCTTGACTTGGAAGGCACCATAAAGTTCATCTTGTTTAAACCATCCTGCCACAGACAGGGATTCCTTTCACTACACCAGGTTGCTCAAAGCTCCATTTAACCTGAACACTTCCAGGGATGGGGCATCCACAACTTCTCTGGGCACTGGTTCCAGCGTCTCACTCACCACCCTCACAGTAAAGAATTTCTTCCAGATATCTAATCTAAACCTACTCTCCTTCAGCTTAAAGCCATTATCCCTTGTCCAGTGCATGATCTTTTAAATAGACTCTCTCAATCTTTCTTGTAGGTTCCCTTCAAGTACTGGCAGGTTGCAATTAGGTCACTCCAAAGCCTTCCCTTTTCCAGGCTGAATAATCCCAGTTCTCTTAGTTGATGATGGACTTTAGAAGATACAGAAAGAACAGAAAAGATTCTTTTAGCAAAGTATGATATAATTTGAGTAACCAGTAACATCTTATAAAGAAATAGGGTCAGGAACAGGGCAAATAATCAGTGATTACCACCAAAACATCCCCATGTGACTTAGGGAATTTAAGCTTCAGGTTGTATTTTTTTTATCATTCTGTGATAACTGATGTGATGGAGGGAATCTTAAATAGAAACTTCATTTCTTGTGGTAAGGCATGTGCAACATTTAGGACAATAATTGGAAAATGTTGATGCATGTGATAATGTTTGTCTTTGTAAGCCCATGCACACTAAGGAGAAGTGATTATAGATTGAGGTGGTTCATCCACCTGTATTAGCAAATCAGTTAAACAGATTTCAGCAGAATATGCTGGATGGCTTCAGTGGCTGGATGAAAAATTATTTAATTGGAATTGCAAAGTGCAATGCTCCAGTCAGTGTTTTGCTGTGACTCTGTTACAGAGGGCCTTTATGAATCCATTTCTGTGTCCAGAAGAATTGGTGTTCAGATTCTGTAACGTGTTTTGTAAACATTCTCCTTGTCACACTGTAAATTGTTTTTCTATTTTGAGGTTAAATCTGTGGGTTCTGGATGTTTTGAATAGGCCAAGTAAAGTGAGATACCAAATTTTGTTACATAGAGAGACAAGAAATTTAATGATACGAATCTAGCCCATAGGTCTCTGACTTGGTTTCCTAAGAGAACTTCGATGCACCAGCATTTTTGTTTCATTGACCCTAGGAGTGCAAATAATAAGTGTGTATGAAGTACACAGGCTCCCTTTGAAGAGCAAGGGGAAAATTAGACATCTTGGAAAATATATAACACATGTATTAAGCAAGGAGAAGATTAATGTTAACCAACAGGAAAAACTAAGAATGGAGGTTTTATATGTTATGAATACTATCCCTCTCCAGAGCATAGACTCTGGATTCAAGCCTACAGAATGGTGTATCCATACATTTTAGAGCTTAGAGGGTCTTCCGTAGCTGGAGATTTACATCTGTTTTTTGAAAGAGTAATGCTCATGCTTTTCTTTAAAAATAGGACTTCTGAAGACAAAAGTGGTTCCTTTGTTTCATATGAGTCTTAAGATTTAAGCACTTACCAGGGAAAGAGCTGGTCCAGATAGGCACTGAATAAGGGGCATTCAGCCATGCTGTTCATGCCAGTGCTCTGGCCTCCTGGTTGTGCTGCAGAGAACTGGAACTCTCCCTCTCCACTCTGCCAAAAGGAATCCAAGGTCCAACAGGGGACAAAGCCAAGAAGGGGTATGCAAACTTGTGGCTAGCGTGCAGGAGGGAGTCTTGGGTTTTGTTCCATTCTAGAACACCTAAAATTTGCACTGAAAATTCTTTGAACAGAATGTAGGGCTGAGTTTTTGGTGTTTGATGCTGAATGAAAAGGAAGGCTTTGCTGGTGCTGGTATGACACAAAGTAAAACTGCACAAAGTCAGAGGCCAAGCCAAACAGTGGAAAAAACAGTGAGTGACTCTTTCTAACCTCAACTGGAGGTGAAACACCACCTTAGGTTTTTCCAACCACAAGGAAATCTCTGGGTTTTTTTTTGGTTTGGTATACAAAATTCAGAACGGTTTGTAATTTTCTACTTTGGTTTCAAAACTAAAGAACTGAACTGTGGGCAGTTTGAATTCTGGTACCCAGAATAACATTTCTTATACCCAGGGGAAAGATAATGAAATCTGGTGTGATGAAAAAATAATACGGAAGAAACATTTCATATTTTAGGGAATTATCAGTGTTGGCACATGAACTATCTTTTAAAACCTCACAGACAAATTTAGAGACCAAAATTAGGCACTGAAATCCCAGGAAATAATTCTTTGAACCCAAGCACTTTCGTTCCGTGGGTATCATGAAGTATTTTCCATAAGCCCACTGCATCATCCTAGTACCAAATGAATTACCAAAGGTCCATTTATTCTTTTTCTACTGAATACTGATTTTTGGGCTATGTACTATACAAATTCTTTCATTATTCCTTTTGTTTTAGGCCATGTCCTAGCTGGAGATTACTGCAATTAGAAGTTAGAAGGTCTTTGTCTATTTCAGTCACATCTGAGCATTTTTCAGCAAAAAGTCATCAGAATTCAAACTGATATGGAAGAGACATTTTTAGGCACTTCATCTGGTGATGATGTAGTCATTGGGACCATTAAATCCACCAGAGGAAAAATAATCAACTTTTGGGCATAGAGGGCAGTGCCCATTTCTGAACAGGCCTGGTTTCCTATTTTCTTGTAAAAGAAATAGAGGTATTTCATCATATGTCATTGCTGAACACAGCAGGGTGCTGTGAGGCAGTTAAATAATTTATGGCAGAAATAAATTGACATAATTTATGGAGACCAGCTGCGAAGAAGAAAAATGCACGTAGATCACCAATGGGTTTCACAGCTACTATCTGGCAACAGCAAAGGATGAGGCTTAGGAAGCTGGGTATACATTACAAGCTAAAAAAAGTATGTTATGACTCCCAGCTTGTCACTTCATGTCTCACCTTCTCCAACATGTTCCTATGACTGCATTGATTCTCCTGGGCTTCTTATTCCAAGCAATTAATCCAGGCCCAGTTCCCATTCTCCAGCAAAGGTTTAAATCATTGTTCACTCAATTCCAGAGTGTCATTCCCTTCACTGGTCTGTCTTTGTCCCTTATCCAATCCTTGGTAGACCACTTTTCCTCTCTGCTTTCTCACATCTAAGTTCATGTTTCAGCTGCCTTTTTATTTCCTAGTCTTTGTACCAAAGTGTCTGCGTCCCAAAGAGGTGGAAATCTGGAAGAGACAGATGCCCTAATTCTCATTTTTGAAAGACCAGCACTGCAGGAGATGTGAGAAGCTTAAAACTGTTCCGTGAGGACAGAATTTAGCTTTTAAAACAGAAGCTGTTTCTTCTGAGCTCATTTTATCTATGATTTCATAGGAGTTTATCTTGTAAAACTTTGTCTAGATTTGGTAGAAAGAAGTGAAAGCATGTTTCATGTAAGAAAGCATCATTTTCACTGCATTTCCAAGTATGTGTTGTAGCATAGGCTTCCAACTTCTCCAAGAAAATGTCTCTGTACTTTTAATATTGCAAAAAATCTTCAATTTTCCTGGTTTTTTGTTGTTGGTTTGTTTTTTTTCCTTGAAGAAAGCTGAACAGTTGCACAATTTTGGCTGATACTTGCCAGTAAAATTCAGCCTAAGGCAAAATTTTGTGAGCAACATGTAAAATTGCAGCCCAAACCATTCAGGTCTGGCAAAGCTATAAGCTGTTAAATGGAGAGTCTTGTAAGTGGAAGTGTCAGTAATGTTTAACAGTAGGCAGTGCTACCAACTCCACCTATAAGATATCTTAAATCTGCTATTAGGTCTATACATTAGATCATGCTAAAAGTAATAAAACAGTAACAAACATGTTTTTATCAAACTTGAAATGTCATAAAAGTATTTGCAGCCTTTAGCTGATATATAAATGTAGATTCTGATCTCACAGTGTATCCTAAGCAGAGGCAGAAGTCAACGCTTTTCAGTTGTGGTGTCAGTATTCCCAAAACAGTGTATTGGCAGAGCTTCACTACTGTGATCTGCTACATAAAATTTCTGTGGGAGTTCCTGTGCTCTGCAGTTCGTGGCCTGAAATCTCTGCTCAGTCATTCTAAGGACCAAGTCCCACTGAAGTCAAGTTTCCCTGAGAGAGTATTGAGCAATAACTGGACAAGGACCACTGTGTGCAGAAATGTTTTTACTGTAATGCTACCCATGCAGTGTAGCTGTGTGATGTTTTTATGATAAGGGAGAGTGGGATCAGGGTGTACATACGGAGGAGGGACTAAGCAAGCAGCGCAATAATTAACATCTAACAGACCTAAATTCCTTCTCAGTTGCTGGAAAGCAGCTGTTAAAGGAATTAAAAGAAAGGAGAAAGAACACAGTTGCTTCAGACAAGTAGATCCACTAATATCTTCCAGAGTTTATGCTGAATCTGTGGTGGGCAAGCAAACAGAGAAAGGAATGAAATGTCAGGGATCAAAACAAAAAAAGAAAAGAGATGGAACAAGGAGAATTAAATGTCTTGAAATGCCCATGCTTTAACCCAGCTCTCATAGCTACCATGACTTCCTCTTTAAAATTCATGATAAACTGAGGTACTCTTCCAACTCTCATTGCTCCAGGCCTAAAGAAGCCATATAAAGTTTTCTCTTATACCAACTTTAGCTAATCCCCAATCCTCCCAGGAATTCCTAATGATTTCTTCTCTCATGTACGTTTTCCCTCTCTACCTTATGTCCTTGGGTAACAATTTTGGTTGCTTTATAAGAATTTATTTACCTGCCTGAGGCTCCTATATTCTGTTATTGTATTGTACAGAGACAGCTGTAAGCACTGGCTATAAGGTCACAGCAGAAGTATCCATTTGTTGGATCAAAGTGTGTCTGATGAGATTTTGTGCTCAAGATGCCCTGGAGTGAGATGAGAACTAGGGGTTAGCAACTGAAACAGGTGCTCTTCTTTGCCTTTTGCCACTGCTGTGGGGTTATTCTGTAGAAAACGAAAGAATGCTCCAGCACCAACCTTTGTTGTTAATTATTTTCCTTCCTGAAGAAGCTCATTACTGTATTTTACACACCCTAAAAGACTGTCAGTGTGCAATGATGCTCAGAGGAAGAGAGGAAAATAGGAATGAAGAATAACATTAAATAGAAGGTTTGCTAGATCATTTAGTGTTACTTTTACTATATTCCTTATTGTCTTTAAGACATTATGAGAGATTTCTAATTGCATTTGATGGAAATGATTTCTGCCACTTCACTGCTCTTCAAATGCTCTTTTGTGGGGTAATGGGTTGTTTGACCCACTGCAGAGGAGGCTTTGTCTTATCTGGATTCAGAGTTCCTGCATGTATGAATCAGATTTCCATTGCCTCCTCTCCTTTTATCAGTAAAGAGAAAGGTGGAAAGAAATTAAGCAGAGATGAATTATTAGCAGTGGAGAAGCTTACCCACCTCTCTGACTGAAGATTACAGAGTGAGCCTTCTGAGAGCAGACACTATTTAAAAAAAAACTTTTGAAAAAGAGGAGGATGTAGCCCTTAGGGTACAATGGGAATGCATTGAATACATCAGAGATGATCATACTAGACTAATTCCCCCTCAGAATGACAACTTTCCTGAAGGTATTTAGAAGGCAAATACCAACAGAAATGAACTATGTTTCTAATAATGCAGATGAATGGAGCCAAGGCTTATGAATTCTTGAGGAAAATGAATAAAGACAATTTCATGCTGGCTGCTTGGCATAATGATAAAATAGAAGGTCTGTACTGCTGGACTGAAAAGGGGTATGACTATTCCTGAAACCTACAGTCATCCCTACAACCTGTTGGGCCTGTTTCCCCTATTCTTGCTGTGCTGGGAATGCTGGTTCTTAACGCTCCTTGGGTTTTGTGTTCCCCTCAAAGTGACATCTCTGGTAAAATGGATTGGCAGTATTAATACACAATAGGAATTCAGGATATTTGCTGAACCTGGACTTTATAATAGCATGGCATGGAGTCTCATTTCAGAAACGAATTAAAAAGGAGTAGGATAACTACACTTTCAAGTAGGCTGGCAAGCAGAGAGGAGATCATAAATCAAGGTTAATGATAATGGCAATGTTCCAGTTTGGAAGGGAAGATGAACATAAGGAGTATTGCAAGAATTGGTGCTAGGCCCAGCTTTACTGAAAGCCATTATTTATTATGTTAATGGAAACTAAAGAACACTGTAGTCAGAGCCATTGCCAAAATCTATGGAAGATGGAGAAGACATCTTGCCTACCTTCAGCTATCTGAGTACTACTTGCTGAGAACATTTTAGTTTTCTAAATTATCTTGGAAAAAAAAGAAAGAAGACAAAATGGTACCTCAAAAAGTGACAAGGCTAAGGGGAAGGATGTACTGTCTAGAAGCACGTTTTTATATATTTGGGAAAAGTCCAGATGAGTGTAGTAGTCACATCACTGAAGTACTTACAGGACAAATAAATGCTATTAAACCTGGAAAAAGGTTAAATTATGTTCCCCACTGGATTTTCTTTGGACTGAGATATACAGCTGGAGAATGATATTTTGAAATCTTAGTGTCAATAAAGAAGTTTTGACAAAGATCAAGAAATAAAAATCAGCTTTTAACATTAAATAGTCCCAGAATAAACAATTTTCATGCTTCATATGTAAAGTTAGATACGTATTAAATAATTTAGTTACCATAAAGAAATATATGTTGAATTTGAAGAGCAACAATGTTGAATGAGAAGTCAATGGATTAATTTAACAAAACATTGGAAGTTAAAAAAAAAAAAGTTTGGCCAAATTATGACTAAGAAAACCTGTTAAAAGTATTTATTTAAAGATGAAAACAGCCAGCGAGTAATAGCCCAAGGGGTATGAGTAAGGAGAATGAACTCAGCTGAATATTAGAATTATTGCTTAATACTAAATGTTTTCAGACTCAGAATTTTTTTGCCAGAGAGAAGATGGAAGCCCAATAACACCAGAGCTGTGCTTTTGGTGTTGTTGGTTTGGTTATTTTTAACTAGTTTTACAAAACAATTAGTGCACACTGTGGAGTGTGTTCTTATGTTACCGATAGTGTGGACAAATCAGAAGTGAAGTGAAATATGAAAGTGGCTCTCTAAAGACAGAAGAAAAGAGTGTCTATCAACGGTATTGTAATAAGTTTTTGTCACACCTAAGAAAAAGTGAGTAAGACAGAAGTAACGAAATTAACACGCTGATCAGTGGTTGGGTCCTTTCCCTGAAAGATGCAAATATGCTCTTCGAATGTAACTGCATTTAGTAGTTGTGCATCCTATTTCTACAGTATCCACAGTACTTGGACAAGGTATTTAAAAAGGTCTTGAAGCAAGCACTGGAACACTAGTCTACTCTCATAAAGAAATACTTTAAACTGAAAAGAAGAAGGATAATCTCTTGGCCTAGTGAATCTTTTATAACTCCAGGGAAAGCTGGCTGTCTAGAAGGGTGCATGAAGTCATCCTCCAACAGTTCAGTGTTTACATCCCATTTCTAGAACGTGTCTTTGATATTCCTTCGGCTAAGAAAACAATTGGAAATAGGTGTTTCACAGGCTGCTTGAGTGCTCTGCCCACTGCATTAACAGATGACAAACCAACACAACTGCCAAAACCTTTGCTGGCACTTCCATGGTAGAAACGCTGTAAAAATCTTTGGAGAACAGTCATAGCCTTCTGAAGTAACTGATGTGGTGAACTTTTCTGCACTGTCAGTGCTATAGCATATGTGGCTGGTCCTGACCAGGTACATAAGTCACAGGTGAAAATGAAGACATTGTGAGGCCACCATTTTGCAGTTACACAGCTTGTGTCACATATCTGACTTTATACTGGTGATTCTGAAAAACATAACATGCTGACAGCAGAATCTTCCTGGGAATTCACTGGAAAAAAACAGTCACACAGGTAATAAAAGCTCCAGAGCTGACTCAGGAAACAGGAGTGGAGGGCTGGTATCTCTGCAGGCTGCCTACTTGCACCACATCACCTGTGTTATTAATCCTGAACTAGTCATTGTCTGGAAACAATTTGCTTTAACTGTATTCAGGAGTTCTGGACCCCATTTCTACCTGCCCGAAAGCAATTCCCCGCACTGCAGGTAGTCCATTAAACAACACAGAATTCCTGCTCAGGGTTTAAAAAAAAGAGGCTTTCGGGTTTTGCAGCTCTATTTGGATTTTTATTGACTGAATGTAGCAGACTATTATTTCACTTGCCCTGTAAAAATGCACAAGCCATGAATGACATCAGCGTCAGAGATAAAAAGGAAAGGCCAAAGTCTGCAAGGCAGCTTAAGGTACTTAAGTCCAGAACATAGACCCTTGGACTTTTTTTCATACCTTTCAAAGAAATGGAATTCCCATCAGTACAGATTTCTAGATGTCTACATTTCTGGTGTTGGTAATACAGATTTCTTACAAAATCCTGATAGCAGATCAGTATGTAAGTCCTCGCAGGCTTCCTAGGCTCCACACATTTTGTCAGTCTTCCTCGTGGTGTCCCTGTCCCTTGGTGCCTGCTCTCAGGATGTGTTCCTGTCCTGCCTGAAGCAAAACTGGGAGAAGGAGGTGAAACCTCTAAACTTTGACAGAGCAGTAATTAAGACATTCAGTGGATGAAAATTTTTTCCAGTGTCTGGTTTGGCCCAGGTGTTTTTGCTGAGACCTGTGTTTTCTATACAGGTCAGTGAAGCCCCTCCTACCTGTAGCTCCCCTCAGTCTTGGGCGAACACCTTATACAGAAGAAAAAATGCATGTCTAAGTGCCTGCCAGTCTGTCAGGAGAGGATCCAAACCATTGGGCTGTTGGTAGACAGACTGACTTTGGTTCTCTTGAGGTTTCTCAATGGATTATTTCATGGTGCAGAAGCTGTTGAATAATCACTGGATTGTGGAGGAAAGTGGTGAAAAGTCTCTTTGCTATCGTTGGTAAGACACTGTGCCCAGTTTATGGGCAACACAAATCTGGCTCCCCTGCCTAGATGAGTGTTGTGACCGTGTGGATATTTGGCAGTGAGGGAGATCTGCATCACTGTTAAAGCTGCTTTGAGACAAAAGTGCTGGGCTAAGCTGGGGCCTCATTCTATGCAAAAGTTATCCTGGCTCCTAAGAAAGGGTATCAAACCCCTGTATTTTTAGGGATGTAACAAGCACCCCACATGACTGTGATGGAACAGAAAGCTGAAGATCTGGTCTAGGTTCTCTAAAGTTTAGAAAGTTTCAGACCATGGGCCTCTAACCAGCAGAAGAGGGGCAACACGAAGCCAAGTTAAAGTACCCACACAGTATCTTGTGATGCAGAAAAACATTGAGTCTATGAGGAAGCACAAAAAGTCCATGACTTTTAATGTGAAAATGGATGCCTGAGTAGCAAACACATGAAAACCATTTGGAACACCATAGAAACAGTTTTTTTGTTTCCGAACTAGGTATACTATTAACTATCTGCATCATAGGGCAATCCAGGATGGATGTTTAACAAGCTCTTACGCAGGCTTAGATAGCACTTGATAGCTTCAAAATGCTGCAAGTAGCCCTGCCACTGTACGCAGGGTGTGTTGAAACTGAGGCTGAAAAAGCAGGAATCGAAACAGCGTTCTTGGTGTGGGTGGACCTGCTTGACACCAGCTATTGCAAGGTGGGTGCTGTGTCAGGGCTGTGCCTGCCTTCAAGTCTTCATTTTGAGACAATGTGTTCTTGCCTCAGATCTTCAGATATTCCTGGTGTTTTATGTTGTTACTAATGGTAAAAAATTTATCTTTTTTTATTATTGTTTTATTTAAAGACTTGCTGTCTAGCTCAAACCAGATCTTTAATTTTCTGAACACTTGCTAGTATCTACCTGGACTACTGTTAAAATAAAAATCCATTTGCTTCTCTTTAAGTAATACCGCTCAAATATTGTCTCTGCAAACTGCAATTTCCATCTAGTGCTTGAACTAGACCTCATGAAATAAGATGCTGAGAAAGATTTACGAGTCACCAAGGCTCAAGCTAATGTGCTGATAGCTGTGGAATTTCAGATGTTTAAATACAAGTACTCACAGCTGCAGCAGGAATTTCCTAATTTGCCAAGAGCCCTTAGAAAATAACCCTCAAAAAGGGTAATTTAAGGTTTAAACTATATGTGCACACTTGATTCTTATACAATTTTAAGTAGTCCTTACAAACAATAAAAAATAATTGTGGAATTATCTTGATATGCAAAATTACTTCTGAGGGTGGAGTGAGCAAGCAAGAGTGAGATGGACCTTTCTGACTGCTCTGCCCCTGGGAATTCTCCTTGGTACATACACCTTACGGCACCTGGTCTGCAGAATAGCTGCTAAACCTCCAAAGTCCTCTGGGAAGTCTCTTACTGACTTACATTTGATTGAGACTTTCCTTGGCTTCTAAGCACAGCATACAGAGCATAACAGACCAGCTCCTGCCTTGAATACTCATCTGAAAAATCGTGATGTTAAGTGAATATTTTACTTAGGTAGAGGCTGGAACACCAATTTCATTATTAAAAATAATGGAGGATTTGGTGCAATGGAAAGCTGATTTACGAATATGTCACATACCAAATCCAACTTTCAGGTTTCTTAGTTCACTTAATAATGTTATTTCAAGATGTTAAATGGACCATACACTATGTTGTTTCCTGCAGGAAAGACAGAGTGCAATCCACTTTTACCTGTTTCATCCTTAAAATAAGTGTTCAGAAGAAGGATAAAAAGCTATTTGAGAGCACAGACAGTGCTTACAATCATGTAGCTGGGATTCCTTAAGAGTATTATTATTTTTCCAGTGTATATATGCTGGCACAATGCTGCTTTGGATACAGTTATGAATGTATATTAATAAAAACTTTTTTACCAGTATAATTCCTTCCCTGGCCAAAATCAGCTATAGAAGTGTAAGCATATGTATGCAAGCATAACTATGTTTATACCATTACCAGCCGCAGTTGAAGTCTTTTGACTAGGCAAGACCAGGCCCTTCAGCTCTTCAGAGAACACAAAAAATGGAACCAACCTTAATGTTTAGAGATTTGACCCCTTCTTGTGAACAAATAATAAATCACTTTACTCCTCTGTGTTTGGGGAATAGTCCTTAAGCGAACATGTTTAAAGAATTGTCGTGCTTCCAATTGAGGCACTGGAAACATTTGATTTTTTTACAGTGTCTTTCAAAAGATAGTTGTTTCAAGCATGCCAAGTGTTTGATGTTGATATTCCGACAGGAGAACTTAGAAATGTATTGTTTGTGCTGATTTTGGATAACACAAACATTTCTATGCTTTGATGAATCCTTGATGTTGTAGTTCTTTAGGGGAAAGACGACAACAACATCAAACTTCAGTCAAGGCATTTCCATTATATTTCAGTTGCGGTTAGAAATCCAGCTGCAGAGTAATCGTAGAATCCTAGAGTGGTATGGGTTGGAAGGGACCTCAAAGATCATCTAGTTTCACCTTCCTTGCAGTGGGCAGGGACATCTTCCACAAGACCAGGTTAATCAGCTCCCCACCCAACCTGGCCTTGAGCATTTCCAGGGATGGGGCATTCACAAATTCTCTGGGCAACCTGTGCCAGTGCCTCACTTCACTCACAGTAAAGAATTTCTTTCTTTTATCTAACCTAGTCCAACCCAATCACCTCTTTCAGTTTAAAGCCATCCCTTTTGTCCTATTGCTACATGGCCTTGTCAAAGGTCCTTCTCCAGCTCTCCTGTACCCCCTTTGGGTACTGGAATGCTGCTGTAAGGCCTACCTGAAGCCTCTTTTCTCCAGACTGAACAACTCCAGCTCTCCCAGCCTGTCTTCATAAGGGGGGTACTTCATCCCTCTGATCACAACCTGAATGTGGCTGGCTCACACCTGGGCTGGTGGTGAATACCATCCTATGAGAGAGCATTATAAACCTAGTAGTGCTTCTGTGCCAATACATGGAGTTCATCTAGGACCAGAAGCAAGAGCTTTGTGTCCACTTTAGTAAAGATTAGTGAATATTAGTGAAAATATTATTGAAGAGCTGCAACGCAGAAACATTTCACAATGATCTGTTCATTGAGCTGGTTGTCTATCCATCTATGGCAGTATTTGCAACTCAGATGATCCACTAATGGTTAAGGGAAGTTGACTGTGAATGCATTTACTGGTGAAGAAATACATCTGCCACAGTAGTGGAAAGTTTACTCCTAATACAGCAATCTTAATTCTGTGAAGAAGTGAATATAAGTTAGATGCAAATCCAACTAATTGTTTTTTAATTTTTTGGTCATTGGAGAAGACAAAAAGGCAATGCTTTTGAAGGCATGACACAAAGTTCATTGAAGTCTGTAGATGCTTCTCTGTTGTTTTTCATGGACTCTTTCTCCATCCTCTTAGTAAGTCTGTATATGCAATGCCTCAGACTCCATGATTCATTATATTGCTCAGATTTCACACTGAGATGGAATGAATGTGTGATATCAGTTTAGGAGAATAAAAATCATTAGATAATTGTTCCAAGGGACGACCAATCATAAAGTGAGGTTATGTGTTTTCAGTTAATCCTACTGTAGCCGGTCAGTACGTGTCATTCCGAGAAGACACAGTTGAACTAGGGTGATTTCCAGTTCACTCTGTTTTTGGGAATTTGCTGCAACAAATGAATACTCAGTCTCTCCTAGGAGGAGAAGGAGTCTACTAGACATCACGGGGTGTGTGAAACAAATATCTTCCAAGGGATCAGCAACATCAGATGCTATCTGAGTACTGATAAAACATTGCACAGGCAGTTCAGAACAGGCCAGAATAAATTTTATACTTTGCTAAACAAACATCTTTGCAAGTGCAAATTCAGCATTCAGTAAAAGCTTGTGGTCACAAGAAAGCTGTGAGTTTTTTTTCCCTTGTTATTTTTTTTTCTTGTGAATTGCTTTTACTGAAAGTATCTTTGATGTTTCCTAGAAGACTCTTCTCTTTTTCTTGCTATTTTTAAGAGGTATGCTGCTGCAAAAATATTGTTGTTCCAAACCATCTCCTACAGTGCCAAACCTCTCTCCATTTTCAATGTTTTAAAAATAGTTATATATTTAAATATTCTCTGAAGAACTGAACAATTCTTATTATGGTTCATATTGAACCATATGTATGTGACATAGGGCTATATAGGGCTTTATGTTTATTCATTAATTTAGTTTGAGAGAATAGCTGTTTGATGTGCAGCCAGTTCTGCTTTCTAAAATCCTTCTAATCTAATTGGATAACCTTCTGATATAAATATTTAATTAAAAAAAATCCCACACTTGTGGTAATTTTTATTCAGTATTGTAAATTTCAAATTATTTTACACACATGAAGAAACTGATGTTACTCTCATATAAACACCAAGACATTTATCCTCTACCTCCTAGTCAGCTTGTGTAAACATGCTCCAGTACAGTTAAGTAGTTTAATGTTCAGGAGTGAGTTTGGATATATGACAATGCTGTGTCTGCTCCTGTCTGTAGCTCTAATAGATTCAAGACCATATTTAACAGAGCAGCCGACCTGAGGCTGAAATTTCAGACTTCCTAATGAGTTTACAAAACTTTGACCATAGCAAAGAGAGCAGCGTGGCATTGACTGTCTTTTAGGGACTGGGGTCCAGCCTCTGGGATCTGTGGCTGTGCAGGCATCACTGTGTTGGTTAAAGGCTCTTTTGTCCAGGATGGGGCTGCAGATGGTGTGTGTTGGGCTGGCACCACAGAGAGGGGCTTGTGGAGGGTGACATGTGGCCAGTGCCACAGCCAGGCACCAGGAGCTGAGCACTGGAGTCCTTACACACAGTCTTTCCTGGGAGCTGCACCATGGCCAGTGGAATTGGCTGCCATCCTGTTCAGGTGCATCATCTGGACTTGTGCCCTGAGCACAGACACTCACTTTTCAAAGGCTCAACTCAGAGATGACCTTTTGGAGGGATGAACTGTTGAGGGACAGAAGGTTAAGCCAACACTGGCCTTTTAGGTCATATCCTAATGACTGTAAATTGGGCTTGGAAATGAGAAAAGTGGGCTGATCTTTTCTTTCTCTCTCTTCTTTTTTTTATTTTTTTTTATATTAATTTATCTAAGGTTTTTCAATTAGTCCTGCAGCCTAAGAGGGCACCTGGCTGGGCTTTGCCTCATGCTGTTGTGTGGAGGTAAGCATGGATGTGCATGTGGGAGGCTTTACAGAGAAAGCAAGCTACCAGTAAAACTTAGCTGTTTCCAGGATTAACAGCAGTGGAATGAGAGATTTCCACATCACACTTAAGAACTGAGATTACTAGTCAGTTAAAGCTGACTTTTTTGGAGCTAACCTCTAACCCTTCTGCCTGGCTTATTCTCTCTACTGAGGATATATACCTCCCTCCTTGTACCTCAAAGAGGGGTTTAATATCTATCTTATATTACCTCATCCCTTCCATCTTCCCACCAGTAGGTGACTGCTCCTGGGAGAAGTACTCAGGATTTTGTGTGGTCCAGTTCTGAAAGAATTTGGACACAGGAAACAGCTGCTTCCCTTCTGGGACTGTTTCACATCCTACCTCATTTTAGGGGTAGAAATCGTATTCCAGCCTAAATTTTCCTTTTTGCTAGCTTCATCCTAGAGCCCGTTTAATTATACCAGGCAACGAACCAATTCTCATTCAGCCAAATTGGCGCTGGCTAAGTTCAGGTTTGATGAGTCTAACTTCCCTTCAGCTTGGAAAAGCACTATGCATGTGACAGAATGGTAAAGCAAAGACATTCCTCTGCTAGTGCTGAGTGGGTTTGTTGACACCTTCACACCTTCACACCTTGACACGAGCCTGAGGGAGAGTGGACAGCCTGGGCCCATATCACCACTGTCCATCCAGATTTTCCATCCATTTGGTTTCTTTCTCTACAAGCTGCTAAAAATGCTGGTTTTTCTGTTTAAAATAAAATAAAACCAAACCCCTCTGTTTTTCAGCCAACTGTTCTTTACTACAAGTGGGACTGAATCATGTTTCTGCATTTCCCCTCCCCGTTTCACTTCCTCAATCCAGGCTACAGGTAAATTTGAAATGCTCTGTGGCAGGGCACATATGCTGAGCTTTTTGAAGGGATTCTGGAAAGAAGTTTAGAGTTTATTAGAAGATGGAAACACTTCTGTTTCTAATGTGCAATTAGGGAATAGCAAATCTTTCCTGAAAATCCAGATAGTCAGGATAAAAAAATCCAACCGCCTAAGACCCCTCGTAACATCCAGGCCTGGCATTTAAATTAAACACCTCTTTCTTTCAAGGTGTGATCCTTTTCACTCTCCCCTTCATGGCCACAAAGCAACATTTAATGCAATGTGCCCACTGAGAAAATCCAGTCCTTCTGCTCTACCAAGGATTCACCCCCTTCTCTTCTACCCTTCCAAAAATCAGGGAAAGGGTTGCTTAAGATCTGACACTTGTCTTTGTAAGAGAAATTGTTTAACAGGAGTTGGGCAAGTTTGGATTTTTTCCAGAGCAATTCCTAGTGCTGCAGCTTTGAGGGTCCTGTAAAAACACCAGCCTGAATCATTTACTTGCTGTCCTTTGCCATTCCTTTATCTGTGAGCAAACTTAAAATAGAGATGAATTATGAGGCTCCAAGTAACTATGCTGAGTGGAGTATTTGAGATGATGGTGTGTATTTAACAAGAAATGTTTTATAATTGAAACAGAAATAGTAGGAGCTAAACATAGACTTCTAAATTCATTTGGAATCTGGAGTTGGCAGTTTTGTCTTTATGGTATTTGTATGATTTCCTTATTTGAACCAACATGAAGTGTCTTTTTTTTTTTTTTTTTCAGAATACAAGCATTTCAGTGATCCAATATTTTTGGTACACATCAGCATGGTTATTACGAGTCAAAATTTAAAATCAGACTTTTTCCCCTTACAAAAAGTTCCTGTGAAGATGTCAAACTAGGCATTAGTGAACCCTCAAAGGGTGACAGCAGGAAGCAATACATTTCTATAATGAAATCTATTATTTTTGTTTAATTTTGATGAACAAGTCTAGGGTGGCGTTACTTTTAGTCTAATTGTAGAGATACATGAGTTACTTCCTTCCATGCTCACCACAAGCCAGAAGTGCACTGTTTTATTGCTGCTGTGCCAAGCTAGAAAGTCCTTTTTTGTGATTTCCCCCTTGAAACCCTCCTGCAGAAATCACTGCACCACACTTCCCCAGACATTGTGGGTGTTCTCAAAATTCTCCTGGGCAAATGAAAAGCAGCCTCCTTTTCTGCAGGGCAGCATAGTCAACAAAACGCAAGAGTACTTTGGGTTGCCGTTGCCTGTGGATACCTGGCTATTATGGGCAGTACAGTGCGTGGCAGAAAAGCAACAAGGGTAATAAAAAGCAAAACACCAAGGTTTCTTAGTCTTTAAATTGCCCAGCAAATGGACAGGAAGCCATCATGAATGGTTCTCTTACCTTACTGTAGCTGCTTAGAAGTTAGGAGTCCGGTCTCAGCTAATTGTCTCCCTCTAGAATTGGGGAGAAAGAGGATTCATCCCACCATAGCACATGATTAATACTGTCCATTGGAAGTGTGCCACTCTGCTGGTTACTGAAAAATCCTGGATGTCAGTTCAAAGTCAAAGAATCCTATTCTAAGAACAGAATTACACACAAAATCTGAAAAAATCAATGTGGGCCAATAATTAACTTGAAAGTGTTCCTTTAGGAAAGATTTTATACAACTTTTTGTTTCCAAAACAAATCATTTGGGTAAAAATAACAGCACTGCTTTGGTTCAATCTCAACAGAAATAAACAAACAAAGAAAATATTTTTCATTAAAACCAGCAACTACTGCATGACAGGATATAACTTTCTACCACATCCTATTTGTAGCTGCAGACTTTCTGAACAAGCACCAGCAGCCCAGTGGCAGAAGTGATATTGCTGAATGAGCTCTCTGGTGACAGAGCTTTCCAATGACAGCAAGTCTCATCTTCACCTCTCTGTCAGGTCTGCCAGTGGGGTGAGTTCAGAATTAAGTCAGGATGGGCAAAGACATCATAACATCATCTTTCAGCCCTTCAAAAAAAACCAAAGAGCACATACTTGGCAGCACTGTAATTTCTATGGTTACTTATGAATAACAGCACAGCTGGGGAACTGTTGCTACAAGCCACTAGCAGAGATCATTCAGGAGGTCACACTTCAGAAGATCCGTTAAGAAAGCACTGGGGTTTTTTTCAGGAACAGTAAATAAAACTGAGGACTGCAGGTTGTGCTCTTTACATTAGTTTAAGTGGACTATCCTGTGAGTCATAAATTTGCCTTCATTACTGTCATTGTTTAGAAAGCAAGAAGAGGAAGGATGACTCTTCATTTAAGACACCAACCAGGACTGATTGTTTCTAGACAAAATCTTGACCAGGAATATGATTTACTTGGATTTTGTCGGTCTCAGATGTTGATGTCTCCCTTGCTAATGCAGGCCAATGCCTCATGCAGCTTGGAGAGACTTTTTGGCCAGAGAGACCTGCATCAAGGCTTCTCCTTCTACCAAGGGGACAGTAATACAATTTTCCAGCAAAGTCCGGAAAAAATAATTGAGTAACCCTGAATCAGAATGGTTTGGAAGCTCTGACACAGACTTCCTGTATGACCTGGGTGAAATGGCTGGTTTGTGTTTTCAGTTTTGTTCTGTATTTCCTTTCTTAGCTGTTAGGACAGCAGTCATGAAGCCCTGGTAACTTCATTGCAATACAATATATCTTTAAATAATTGATGGAACAGATTTTTAAAAGCCTTTTGGCCAAGGAAAGTGTATTTCTTTGTTTACACAGTGCCCTATTCAGAAGGGAAGACAAAATTCATTCTTTTTGCCTGCCATGCACTAACTGTGGGTTCCTCTGAAGGAAATCCATTCCTGAAACAGCCAGGGATAATGAAGACACTGTTAAAAATACAAAACTATTAATTATGGTTTGGCTTGGAAGGGACCTTAAACATCATCTAGTTTCAACCCCTTTGCCTTGGGCAGGGATATCACCCATGGGGTGAAGTTGCTGAATGAATGCCCTGAACCTGTGAGTCTGCCCAGAGAAATGCATTGCTGCGTCAGTGCAAATGCTGCATTTTGACATTTTATTCAGTGGAATGCAGGATTAGTATCAGAAAAGACAAATTAAATCCACGTAAGTCCTTTTGCAAGATTCTTCTTTCTGCATACTGTCCCTACACACACTGGAACAAGCACATCATCCCAAATGAAGCCACTGACATCAGTAGAGTTTCACCTGGGACAGATTTGGCCTACTTTTGCTAATTGCATCATTACCCTCAAGCTATGCTGAACAATTCATTAGTGGCAGACAGCTGAATTTCTGAAAGTGTGTGTAATCTAACTCTAACCACCACACAGTAGAAACTACTCTCAGTAGCTCCTCTGGGCAACCAAGGACACCATGAAATTGAACAAATAAATATAAACAAAGAATGTTTTTCAATTTGCTGTCCATCTGGAGTGCTGGATATTTTTCCAGCTCTGAAACTGAGGCATGTTTGCACATTATTAAAAGCAATCCTCCTTACCTTCTCTCATCTCTGATGACCTTAGTGAATTCAAGAGCACTCCTACAGATTAAAGATTTCCCTTTTCACCGCTTTCAAGAATAAGCCAATATGCCATAGGTTGCTTAATTTTTGAAATTGATTGCTTACATCTTTTTTTTTTTTTAATCTAAGGCAAAGGGCAATGTAGGATTTTGATTTTTATTTTTTCTTCCTGAATGCATGTTTTTACCTACTGGTTAAATTCCTACAAATAATGAGGCAATGCTGGGCATGGCTCCTGGCTGAGTGGGGCTGAGCTGCTGGAGCAGTGCCTGGGCTGGGGTGGCAGGGACAGCCAGCTCTCCACCACAGCTCCTGGGCCATTCCGCATGGGAGGTGTCCACATGCTGCTGCCCTGTCCCAGAGGAGAGTTGAGGTCACTACCAGACAGGGCTTGTACTGTGCCAGCTGGCTGGAGTGCCTGACAGCCTTTCTGAACGTGCTTGATTTACCAGCAGGGGCTTAACCTCGGAGTCTGCTGAGGCACCTTTCACTGGCAGGTACGTGCGGGATGCCTTTTTCACTTTTGTCTATTACACCGCTTAAAGAGGAATGGTATTGCTTCATCTCTCTTGTGTTAGACTCTGGATAGACAGGATGTTTCCTACAGAACTTGCCATTTGACTGATGTGCCTAATATCCAGTGTAGGACTTAATTAAATAAATATCGCCCCATCCAAATAATCTTAGTTCTTGGCTAAAGTTTCATTTCTTGAGACAAAAAATTACCTAATCTGTGATGTTGTTATTACTCCCATCTTCTTTCTCTCTCTCTGATTCATGATCGTATTTTTTCTTAGTAACAGTGCTTCAAGGATGGAAGGACCATCACTCTGTCAGTGGGACACTCTTCCTTCTCCCCATGATGGCTGGAAATGGCAGAGGCTGCAGGTAAATAATCACAGGCTTGTTTCTGGATCTCACCAGAGCCGTTTGGGTGCAAGTGCAGCAGATATGGGGACATGTAAATGTAGACTTACAGGTATCTGCCCTAACAGATATTCTAGTCAGGAAGTGAATACTTTTGTTAGTATCTGCAGAAAATGGGGTTCATCTCACCCCACCACACACTCTTGAAATAGCTGCTATGAACCGTACCTGCAAGTGCCTGTTTCTATTCATGTAAAGGCATTCCAGGTGAGCCCCTCAGCTGCACCACTGCAGATTGTGGTTTCTTCACACAGGTACTATTTACAGAGCAAAAATATGTGATCAAATTTGTTTCTCCTTCATGTCCTTCTCCACCTGTGTATCGCCTTTTGGCCAATATCCAGCTTGCAGACCGAGCTCAAGTTTTCTTCCCACCCTGCCTGACTTGTATTTGAGGAAGACCTACATGTTCCAGCCGTGGAATCAGCATTTTCCAAGTTTTTTAAGAGCTGGGGTTGTGCCCAGAGGAGCACACCGGGGACTGCATTTGTGAATATTCCTGGTAGATGCTGACTAACATGCACCTGCTGCTCAAACAGGTCCCAGTCAACATACTGGTTGTGGTCTGGGTTTGATATTGTCTTAGATGTGTTGATTCAGCAGAGCCCCTCCTGTTGCATGCTGGAGCCATCCTCCCCTTTCTCCTGGAACTGAGTCCAGACCTCAAGTCTAATAGCACAGAGTTCCCAGGAAAACAAATCATCCTCCATGAATCATCTCATAAGACAGGCATTTCATTGTCCTCCACCTCTGGTGATCTACAGAGGTTCTGTGTAAATAAAGGAGCTGAATCATCTTTATCACAAATATTTAACTTGACCTAGTCTATAAAAAAGAATAAGATCAGGAAAAGATCTTTATAAACATACTGTACATGTGCAGTTTGTTCTACTTTAGCAAAGTGTAGCCAAAGACTAGAGAGATGCTGATCAGTACTTAGTGGAAAGTTTATATATAGAGAGAGGAACTTAAATGTATCAGTGTATTCCTTATATATATATATATATCTCAGTGCATTCATACATTCTGTGTATCTACATGCTAGTCAAGCAGTTAAATTTTAGGGGTAAAGAAAAGTCCATTAAAGCCTAAATTAAGGAGACAGCAGCCTAAAATTTAATGGAGGCCATGATCAAGTAAATTTGAAGGCAGCAGCTGCACAGCCAAGTGCTGTAAATTGCTAGCAACAATCCCTAGAAAAATTCCCTAGCAAACTTTCTCTGGTGTAGCTTTATCACCAAATGTTATCTCTTAATTTAATTAGTGGAATAAATTACAAGTAAAAGTTGATTTGACTTTTTGTTTCTTATGTTCTTTATCTCTATTTCTTTACTTTACCTCTCCAAAAAATAAAATTGCTTGTGCAAAAGAAGTTTCTCACTTGCTCTGATTCTGGGAATAAAGACAAACCAGTCTCTGATGCTGTCCCTCACCTTCCGCCCGTCCATCAAACCAGCTGCTGCAAGTCCAGCCTTTTTAACACTTCTCTGCATTTAGTACTACTCTTCTAATTTTTAAGCTCTCAAGCAGTGTGTTACTTTAAAAATGATTAATGAAAGTAACAAACCTATATCAGACTGAGACTGTAAGAACTTTTCTTTTAAACACAAAAAGTATCTGGTCTGGTGAATATAAATTGATAGCACTTTCAGTTGCAGTAACTGGGGGAGACCCTGGTCACTGAAGAGGGGACGCAATTTTGCGGTTGACAACACTCTACTGATCAGCTTCAGCCAAGAAAATCATGGCTGGTTTTGTGCTGGGGTTTGAGGAGCACAGAAGCAGTGGGAATCCACGTACGAAGTGTAAACTTCTATTGTTTGCTTCTGACAGCTTGGGATGCATGCAGGCCTGGTTTCAACAGGAGAGACTCCAAAGCTGTTCAGAAGTATGTAGCGAAGACACTTCCCTGGGAAGTGCATCTCAGACTGCTAATGATGAGAGGGGGCTGGATGCTGTCCTCACTTTTCCAGAGCCAGTACTGTGAAGGAGAGTGTCACCTCCTTGCTGGCAGCACAGATATAAAGGCTCAGCCTCACCTACAAAGAGGGGCTCTGGACTCCGCAGTCCCTTGGGTGTCCATTCCCATCCTGAATTAGACATTGTAGCTGGAAAGAGGAGCGGGGGTTTGGATGTGTCTGTCTGCAGGCTGGCTCCTATCAGCAAGCCCTGCACCTCTCTTGTTCTTGATATATACATCTGCTTGTATTTGTGCTCTTGCATATGAAACCTTTTCCACCCATAGTTGTGCCAAGCAGTTTTGAGTAAAGTGGTTGCAGTGAGTTAGTTTAGCACTTCAAAACTAAAGTACAAATGAATATTGGTATGTTTAAAAGTTACCTTGGACAGTTTAGATTGGGACAGCAAATGTTCATCCCACTTAAAGCAGATTTCTTTCTATAAGTATTTCAAGGAAGTGTGTTTGTTTTGTGCAAAATGACTAAAAGATTTTAGGGACCATTTAACAATGATATGCAGTCCAGGGAGATAAGCAGAACAGAAACTACGCTTTTCAGAACTCAAGGAATTGTAGCATGCAGCAATGGTAATTTGGCACAGAGCTTACACAATAGATTTCATTTTTTTCTTAACAGAACAATAATTGAAAACTGACTTAGCCCCTTAAATAAACCAGTGACAGCTGGGAAAATCAGCAGATTGGCTCTCTGTGTCTGTTTATAGTAGATTTTGGCAGCGAGATAGTTGATGTAGTCTCTATAGGACACAGCTATTATGTCTTCCAGATGTGCTTGACCTTTATCTTGGAAAAAAAAAATCTTGCCATAGAAACTATCAATTTATATACTCTTAGCCCAGGTCATCAGCTCCTTTAAGATGCTGAAAAACCCCTCTTATGCTGCTTATGTTTCCATTGCCCTTCAGTACAGACATCTAACCTGCGAGAGCTTAGATGTTTTCAAACATGGCTTAGCTCAATGGGCCTGTAGAAATCCTCCTATAAGAAAGATCTGTAATAGGATAAGGGTTGCTCAGTAGTTGCAGAGGGACATTTAGGAGGCCCTTGCTTGGCTAGCTACTCACAGTGGGATGTAGAAAGAAAAATGGCAATGGTTTCTACATGGGTTGCCTTATTATTTATTTATGTGTACAGACCGATGCTACTGTTGTCTCTGCCTCTTTGGGGAAACTGTAGCAAACCCAGAGCCTAGTGAAGAGTTAAGCTACAGACAGATTAATGCTCACACACCAGGCAGTCGAGAAGGGCACAGGCCACCTCATACCTACGGAGTCCAGGGGACAATGGCACCCCTGTGTCAATGCAAACTGTCCCAATTGGCAGAACCGCAGAGCCAGGAAAGGAAGGAAAGGAGCCTCTGGCTATAAATGCAGTTGAGTCAAAGGAGGATTTTCAGTGTGTTAATTTGACTTTGCCAAAAACTACAGAGGCATTTGGAGTGGCAGAAGAACAGAGTGAATGTCATACATCAGTGTTTATGGGGAGAAGAATAGAGGACATAGTGGAGCAGAGGAAAATAGGGGGAACAGGTAGAGTGCTGTGGGATGAGAGGGGAGCTCTGGGCACCCCAGGTTTGACTTGGAGGCACAGAGGACTCCAAGGGTGTGACATCAGGTTGAAGAGAAGACTTGTTTTGATGGAAAATAAAGAAAGACCAGATGTCAAGTGTCTTGTACTTGGTGTCACATGCTCAAGTCTCTGGGCTAGAAGCTGAAGAGCCATGGCTCCCTGACTCCCAACGGTTTTGTGGCATCTCTGTAGTTTGGTCAACCCTAGAGTGACCGAATGGCTTGTTTTTCTGTTTCATTTAGATCAGACATGAGAACTCCTGACACGGATCACAGGTTCAATGCAGGAATCCAGGCTGACACACTAACTCAGGGAGCTACACGTCTTGGTGAGTGCATTTCAGACAACCTCACTGCAGTACTCCTTTCACCACCACATGAACCAATCTCTCTTGGTCCCCTGTAACCAGGGTGGCTTGTCACCTAATCTGAGGCATAATGATGGAGGGAAGAGGCAAGAAAGGGGCTGAACAACATTCCCTCATGTCCACATTTCACCCAAGGCTTCTAAGGTTCTGTAACACAATAGTAAGACAGTTCCAAAGAAGAAGGAGGATTCTGGAACATGATTTCTGGAATGGCATGTAGCACTGTTTCTGCAGCTGATTTTATGAGAAATTGTTTGTGGGAAATTTAAAAAGAAACAAACCCACAGTAACTGTTCAAACTGGACCAAAATTACAGAGAAATAAAAATCTTGATTTTCAGCCTTTGTATTTGTCTTTTGGCTCTTCTACTGAGACAAAAATGCCAGCTGGCAACAGATGGATGGTGTTTTCTGAGATGTTGTTTCCTGGAGATAGGAATATTTTTAAGAGAGGTGATAGGCAAGACAGGACTTTGCTTCATCACAGTGAACTGCTGGTGTAATGTTGTTGGAGGGCATTACTGAGTTTTGCAAAGTGGCAGGTCTAAACAGGGCTTTCTTCCTGTGTTCTGCAGAACTCTCTGAAAAGGAAGAATTCCGTCTATAAATCCCTGTGTCTTTCACTATTGAGGAAGACATAATGGTACACATGCCAATTTATCCATATGAACAATTTCAATAATTTCACAGTATCTCTAACTCATGAGGCAAATCAAGGCAGGCAGTAAAGAAATATGGTAAAATGTATTTCATTAAAATAACTAAAATGTCGAAATAGCCCCAAAAAAAAAAAAAAAAGAATTTGAGAAGTGGGAGGAGGAAACAGCTGTGTCAGTTGTTACTTTGCTGTGTAAACAATTTAATGCAATTATAACTCTGCTTCTGGTCAGGCTGTGCCATAAATAAGAAGGTTTTTCACATACACTGTTCCTCTGCTTCCATCGGAAGTCCTCCTCTTGAATCTCAGGCTGTTTTGGTAATTTGGTAACACATGGTAAGCTGTGTTTGTGGGCTGACATACAGATGTTTCAGCCTGAGCCTCTGCAGATGCTCTTCTTGTCTGGACTGCTGGGGATGGGCAGATGCTGTCAAACCCCATGGCTGGGTTGTGGGGTTCAGGCCATGCCTTAGGCTTTATGCTTCTGCCAGCAGGAAGACCACAGCTTGTCTTCATAGTACTCCCTTTGTGACTCTTACAAAATGCACACCTTTGTTGCTCAGATTTAACCCATGCCCGTGATCTTTGCCACATTTAACCAGCTTTACATCCCGTCACTCACAAACACTTCAAACTATGAAGTTTGAAGACAAAGAAACAAGGCATTTCCCAAACTGTTAGTCCAGTAGAAGATGCATGAATGTGGCCTGTCCTGTGCTATGGCTCAGCTAGAGGAGGCTTTTATGGAGCTGTTGAGTCTTCTGCGCCCAGATTCCTGCATGCAGAGGGTCAGCCAGTGCAGCCCCCTGGTGCTGTGGAGGCAGCTTCCTACACACAGGGGGCTGCCCACTGCTTCTTTCAGCTTCATAAACTGAAAACCTGTGGCTCAGAGACCACTGCTTACTATGGACTATTCAGAGTCGGGCTTTGTTTGGTGTGATTTAAATGCTGACTCCCTGCATGAGACAGGGCAGAGGTTGCAAAGGTGCACGTGTAGGGAAGTCCACAAGGAAGGGGTTTAAACAGAGTTTGCCTTCAAAGTCTGGAAACTGTACAATGCAATAATTTAAAGCACATTACTTCAGTAATCAGAGTGGGTGTATGCATCAAAATAGAGTTTGCATGAAACTTAAAGCTTTTCAAAGCATTTATAGTTTACATAGCTATATGTTAATCTACAGGCAGAGTAATAGTTCTGAGTATTCTCATAGCAACCACAGATCAACAAATGATTTCCCTGGGTTCTTTAGGCATACCACTGCCATTAGATCCTCGATTTTTAATTAAAAGGAAACATCTCTAAACATCTTGAGGTAATTAAAATGGTAATATCTTCTGTAGGATGCATTTGTTAAAATAGCAGCAATTCCCCTACGTGACTTTATTACTCAAAAATCTAACTGCAACTTCATTAGACAAATGAGATTAACTAATTTTTTTATATCAATTTAAAATGTAAATTATGCTCACAGTTCTGCTGTAATTCTTGAATGTAATAAGAGAATTCTCTCTCCCACATTTTGCAGTGTAACCCTTGATATAATGATCTTATTAACTTTTACTATAATTCTAATATACCATATCAAAACTAGCTCCTTATTATCTTTTTGCCATTCATAATGCTTTCATAAGGAGATGATTACTGTGATAATGTTATGATTCTGTGTTAAAAAAAAATATACATGCACGCCTAGATTTACACACTTATTTCTGGCTGAATTCTGACTGAAAGAAGTAGCAACCAGAAGGAGAATAATTTGAGTAGATAAGTTTGCTTAAAAATTGTTTAATTGGCATCTGAACATACATCTGCATGCATTGAGTTTTGTAAATAAGTGTATATCTGTGTGTGTATGAAATCTGTATATGGAACATTTTGCAATGAACCACTGGATTTTAGAAGGTTTTTTTAGAGAATAATATTATTCTAGGTGTTGCCTAGATACATATGGAACTAAAAAATAACTGAACAAAAATTGCAACAGATGTAATTAAATAGTGGTTTAAGGAGAGACTTCCACTGTGGATGAAAACTCATCATCATTCAGTCTGGTCCTTAAGTCCGAACTTTAAAACTCCTTTGAGTTTTCTGTAAAAACTATTGACTTCCCTCTCATACAGTAAAACTGACTTATAGAAGTATGTACCCATTATTTCCTTTTCTCTGTCTTTGGCAAATGCACTTCTGTCCTTTTAATTTCCATGCCAAATACAAGAGATTACTTGCACTTTCTCTTAGCACAGGACCTTGGCATTGTCTCTTGCTTTCTGTGTCTCCCCACTGTTTTCATTATTAGATTAAGGGTAAATTCTCGGTGTTCACTCTTGAGATTTATCATTACCTAATCCTAATTTTGAAATCTCTCATTCACTGATAGGATATTTACTCCAGCCTCCAGGGTGCCATTCTGGATGCCAAGTACTGGATACCATTTTTCTCATAAGCTTCCTTTCCAAATTAGGAAGGTCTCAGAAAATTTTGGCTAAAAATGGCAGATGGGACATTGAGATTGCTGCACATAATGCTGTTCAGTACTGACGTACTGATTTGTTTATAATGCCTTTATTTCCTCTCTTCTATTTAAATTGCAACGGTTTGGGAATATATTTGTGAGAGTACAGTTGTGTACAGCATTTAGGATGGTGGGACTGTAAGCTGTGATTTCATCTCTCATGCATTACCATCCCTCCCTCTCTTTCCACCAAGAATCTACAAAAATGTGATGAAAATATACTAGATTTCTAAAATAACAGCTATGCCTACCTTTTCCAGTATGTTAATCACAACTTAACCTGTACTGAAGAAAACTTGAGATTTAAGGACTAATACAGTCACAGTTAATCTTGTCTGGAAGAACAGCGTTTGACCAGATGACATCTTGAGTCATCTCAGCTCGTATGATGTGGGACACGTCTGAAAGAGTCTTTATGGGACCTCTTAATTGTTTTTCTTGGTTACATTCCTGAATGCAAATTTGAATACACTTGAGAGAATCATTCTGGTCATTCGGAGGTAACGTGATGGTTCTGAGAAATGGTAAGACACACCTCACTATTAATAATGATGCTACCATATTCCTCCCAACTAAAACAAGCTGTGATTCATCATGTTGCAGATGGAACTTCTAAGGAATGTACCTTTTTGTAGAAGTTTTTTGCTCTCTACCCTCAACTGAAGCAAAATACAGTATGAGTCTTTCAATTCTGAGCTTTCTTAAGTCAAAATGAAAAAAAACAAGAAAATATTTTTTTTCTTTAAACATCTAAAATCCTGTCTTGTGAGATTAGCTGGTGAATCAAGTTTTGGATAATATTATTACGGGAGAAATCAAGCAAACAGAAAGATGACTCAAACAATTTATTGCCAGGACTATTTCTTAACACAGAAGAAAATCATATCTGGTTGCATATGGAATCCTCCTACAATGAACAGGGAGCCAGGCAACAGAAATAAAACTGCAAATGCTCCAACTCCTGTTCTTGAACTCGCCTCACAGCTGAAGGACAGTGCAAAGACACCAGAAATTCGGATGGCCGAGGAGGAGTAATGCTGTGTCTGTTGCCTTGCTTGTCAAAACAGGCAACCAGGTAATTAGAAAGATAAAATTTTCTGTAATTCTCCTTCCCCATCAAAAGAACCCAAATGAAACTCAAAACAAAAAGTGAGCCAAAAACATAGAGGGAAATTCCCTGAATGCATGCTCTCGCTGCAGCCACGATGGACAGTGCAGGCTAAGAATATGTTTGTTCTGCTCAAGTAAAGTGCAGCAGGACAGCACTGCACCACCTCCAAAGTATCACCTGATGATGGTCATGGGGCCCCCCCCGGAACAGAGCCCACCAGTGAAAGCAAGGAGTGGCTTGGACTGCATCTATGCAGATGCCTTGGACGAACAAAGCTGAGTGCGACTGAGCGCCGTGAAAAAAAAAAGACATGGTTTTCATCTGCCGAGGAGCACAGCTCAACCATGCAAATATTTATGTATTGAGCAAAGAACTGGGCTGTTGCTTGCTGAGTGTCTGAGGCACTTGTGTGTTTCTCCCACTGCCCCACACTTCTGGCTGGAACAGGATATGCAGTTCTGTGGAGCTGGAAGACATCCCTTTAATAAGAATTTGTAAAGAGATCAAAACAAGCACAGAAACCCAATTCCACCCTATATGTGTCAAAAATAAATTTACAACAGGGAATACTCCCCAGGAGATATGTTTTTCCTGGCTTCTCCCTCACACTAGTGAAATACAGCCAGTGCTCAGTCCTGGACTTTGCAAACACTCATCATTGATAAACGAGACGAAAAAAGCCAAGTGTTTGTGTGGGCTTAAAAAAAATCATTCTTTAATGACGCTCAGAGAAGTGCGTTTTTGGAGGGCAGTTCATATGGCACCAGCTGTTCTGGTTTAAAGGATCTTGGTACAGCGTGTAACAGAACCGTAGACTGTAGTTTGGTCATCCCAAATACTGTGTATATGCACAAACTTTCCTTCAAAGTAAACCATTTCCTTAAATATCTCCCTGGTTATGGGACAAAAATTATATTTGTTTTGATGTACAACATTTTGTTCCACTTTGGACAAGCTGGTAACACTGTAATTGCATCGTATTTCAAGCTCCTCTTTGACATGCTAAACACTGAGTTTGTTCAGTTTCCTGTTGTACCACACTTTTCTCCAGCTTTGAAGTCAATACTGTTGCTCCTTTTCGCAGGTTTGTACCTGTAAGGAAGCAGGAGTCTTGCATCTGGTTTCTGAGAGCACAGATAAGTACTCACAGAAATTCGCTTTTTCCATAAGACCGTTTCCATTTTCCAGGCAGATTGGCATTTGGATGTGGCTTTTTAACAACAGGACTGGACAATTCTCTGATCACAAAAAAGTTATAAGGATCTCATGTTTTCTCACTCTTCCTGTGACACTCCTGTAGCAGTTAGAAAAATTGCAATTCTCTTCCAAGTATATAAGTGGAGGTCAGTTGTTGATGAGAGCAAACAGCCAGTGCGGAGAAGAAAGCATTCACCTTCTCTCTCCTCTGCCTGACCTAGGATGAAAAAAATCTCTCTTTACCCCTGTATTTCTGAAGGCACTGTTGCATACTTGGGTCAGCAATACCAGGCTAGTTTAAACTTATTATTTCAGATTATGTCTGTTCTCACCTTTATTTGCCAGTCCACCAATTCTGCACATTTTAATAAGAGATTTTATAATTATTTCCATCTTGCTGAGGAAAATAATAAGCAGTGGCAGGTCTAGGATTATCCTTAATAACATTCCTAAAGCACACATAAAGATTTCTCCACTGATGGCTTCCTGAGATCTTGTCAGTCAGAAAGTTCCTAACCCAAGTCAAGTGTGTTTGCCGATAGAATGCTGATTTTTTCACTCTTGGTGTCATGTGACTCTAAATATGGTGTGTTAGAGGTAAACGTTCATGTTGCATGACATATATTCAAAAAACTGAGTTTGAGAATACCTGGGATGAGATCAGGTTTGTCTGACAAAATGTATTTTCTGTAAAATTTCTGACTCTTATTTTTTGTATTATTGTATGCTAATTAATTTTTTCACATACAGTAATACAAAAAACCCTTCGTTTTTTCCATTATTTTCCTTGTGACAGAATCAAGTTCACCACTTTTTTGTCCTTTTAAAATACTAGTATAATATCCAGCAAACTCTAATCTAGTGGAAATTCTTTGATACTCTTAAATAGAACAGAAATGAGTATGATCAGACCAGTCAAGTCTTCCTAGTAAAGTCTTCAGCATCTTTTGTTATATGGGTCTGCTGATTTTAAAGTGTTTACCACAGTTCATGTTGCTTAACATCCGCCTGGTTACTAAGGGACTGAAAAGTGTTTCCTCACATCCCAGTGACAAAAGCATGTAAATATAGTGCAGAACCACTTCTTGAGTACTTCTTTTGCCTCATTATAAACAATTTTGTCATCACAGCTCATGTTTTTGCCATAGGAAATTATGTCTCTCTATAGATTATTGTTTTGATTTTTACATTTTACAGAAGTAACATATCACACTGTTAAAAGAGGTTTCCTTCTCAGGCATTGCTTGTTTGGATGCCTTAGAAGTCGATCTGGGCCAGGAGTCACAGCCATGGGTCTGGATAAACTCCAGCTCCATGTTGGTCCTTTTGTGCGTTGTTTTCCAACTCCTGGTTATCTCTCCATGGCAAATATGCCGCAGGCAGCTGCCCTTCTAAACAAAATTGACATTATGAATTGAGGCATTTTATTCCATCAAAGAATAAAAATATTCTTTGCTTAAAAGGAGGAATAACAATGGATGTTTTATGATTTGGCAAAAATAAGTATTTAAGAAAGCTATGAGTATAGACAAAATCACAAGTGAAACCAGCTGGGGAGGGTGCTCTGGAGGAGAATGGAAGAACATGGGCAGGTGAAGGCAGCTGTTGCCCAATGACAATTTTGACACTTTTTGGAGACTGCTGCAAATCTCAGCACATGCTGGATATTAAAGTGGACCACAGTTCCCAAACAAAAAATGTAAAAAATGTGTAAATTTTCTTCAGGAAATCCACTGGGAATTATTCTAGACAGGCACTTGCTGGTCTCTTCTTTGACAAACACAGTGAAGAAATTCCTGATGGAACTTACATTTATTCGAGAGAGATTCATGCTGTGGGAATGCTGAACAAGCACAACCAGGCTACAAATGTTTGAGAAAAACACCAGGGCAAGGTAGTCAGCAGAACTGTTGTTCTCAGCAAAACCGTGTTCACCTCTCCATCTGCCTCTGAAAGGAACTGATGTGAAATGCTTGCATTTGATAAATCTGTGACTTGACTTGCTTAGAGAAGAACGAAGCTTTCTGCTTCTGTTCCCACTGACAGTGTTGTGGGCAGCCTGCTGTGATCCCAGCTGACCCTCACTTGGCTGGATCGCCTGTCTCAGATTATACTATCACATGGATGTCTCATGCAGCGAGCTCCCCTCTGCTTATGGTGCTCCTTAGGCCAGTGAACAGAGTTAAAATGATCTGGAGCCTTACTCTGATCTCAGGCTAATGAGAATTGGGAATAACAAAACACAGTTGAGGCCCGTGAAGGTACAGTGCTGCAAGAGGACACACAGGCCTCTGTGATGTCCATATGGCTGAATCTGAGAGAGACGGGTCATGCTGGTAGCATGTGCTTGTATGAAATCACCTCTCTGCTTTGAAAACACATTAAGTCAGAAAAGAAAATATATGAATAAAGGCAAACAGAAGAGGAACTTGTAACCCCGCAGAATGTGTGATAAATCATTTAATACAGTGGGAAAGAGGCTTTTAGACAGAAGTAGTAGTGTATGAGTCTATTTATCTCTCAAGAAAACAAGCACCTCTGGGAAACCTGCATCCACGGAACTGCAGCTGTAAAGACAGTCGAGCTTCCACCTGACTCCCCGAGCATTTCTCCTGAAACCATCACTCCTACAAAGGTGATGTGAAATATTCATGTATTTATCTTGCCACATCAGCAAGGGAGCTGTGTGCAGTGTCCTAATGCCCATAAACAACTTAATGTATTTTGCTAGAACCTTTTTGTTTTGAGTCACATCAGCAGAAATAGCTCATCATAGAAGAAACCGGTTTGAAACCCCCTTGGCAGTAATCCACTATCCAGGAGAGAAGCATGGCACAGGGCACTGGGGGAGCAGAATGTTAGGGCTCTTTCAGGCCTGCTTGGATTCAACTTTTTGGTGCCTTCATGTGGCAGCTTAAAAGGACAGATTCCTGTGGCCAAATTGTTTTGGACTGAAGCTTTTGGACAGCCTTTGACCCGGCTCCCCGAACAAGTTAAAATGACACGTCTGACTTTATTTGGCATTTGAAGTGGAAGGGAAATGACTTTCCTGTTCTGCCAGAAGTCTCTCTTATTTAATGTTCTATAAAGAGGAAGAAACTGCATATAATAATGACACCTTGTGGTAGTTACTGAATTATTGCCCTATGATTTAGTAGATAGTTGGATGCCAAATTTCATGACATCTCCCTCCCTCCATGCTGAAGCTCTGCAAATTCAGACTTACAATTTCTCTTGCTCTGAGAAGCTGGATGTAGACGACTTCTAGAACCTTTGACTTATTATTGACTTAGGAAAAGGATATTCTGACCATTTGATTACAAAGATCTGGCTAAACATACAGTTCAGAAATTCGTAGCCATAACTGATGAAAGAATGGTTATCCGGCTACTCATCCAGAAAATACTAGTTTTGATAATGTTGAGTGCAGAGCGGCTCTCCACATCCATAAGCAGGATGAACCTGCTTATGCTGCACCATGGCTTTGTACCGGGTGTGGGAGTAAATGGTGACAGCCTCTGCTGGCAGCATGTAAACTTGACAGCAGCTGAACACCTGCACTGAGCTTGCAAACAGTCTTGGTGAGAGATGAGTGGTGTTTTAAAGAGTAAATCCCCAAGGCCTCACCGTACCCCTGCTCTGCTCCTACTTACTTCAGCTTCGGAGGGCAGGCTTCTAATTCCTGCCATTAACTGTGTGGGTATCCAAGGACACCAAGAAGCTCTAAGCTTACTGCAAGCTGTGTGACAGTTCATATTTAGGGCCCGTAATCATGTTATTTAACTGATCCTATTTTTTCTGCCCATAATCATGTTTTGCTGATGTAGTCTCCGCAGTGCTTGCTCTAGTTGAAGTTAGAAGTTTTTCAGAACTAACAGCACTTTTCCTGCCAGTTTGTACAGTCTTTATCAGCGTGGAGGAGCTCAGCTTTTATCAGGGAGTTTGGCTGTTGACAAAATAGTCATAGTAAGTAAGATTTGTGGGAACAATTTAGGAATATATTTTTACAGGGTGTCTGTTTATCCTGTCGTGTTTTGGCCTCATCAGGTCTTCAGTTCTGTGGTACTGTGACACAGTTTTGTTTTGGGGTTGTTTTGGGGATGAAGGCAGCTTATTTGCCAAACACCTCTGTGTTTTCTTCTGGGCTACCAAGGCCTCATAAAAAGACTTACAGTTTATATGCAAGACTTACACAAACCTCTGTTTCCCAGCTGTGAGGAAGGAGGCAGGAAAAGACCATGTCACTTACGAAGAACTCAGAGGTGATGGTGAAATCACAGTGAAATAATGCTGCTGATCAGCACTGGAAATACAGAATGTGCAGTGACAGATCACTGCTGCTACATTTACTGTAGCAGGGCTTCTCTTCCCCATTTGCCTTTTTCTCTGTCAGAGATCGTGGTGTTTATATTGGATATTGGGCATAATGTGCTCTGCCTGTTTCCTTCAGCTCTGCACAAATGCAAGCATTGGGACATCCTGAATTATGGTACCTCATTAAAGAAGAAGAAGGAATAGAAGCAGAAAAAGTACAGACAACACTGACTACCTCTGGAAAGGAAAAAGAAGTTCAGAAAAAAAAATACAGGTAAGGTTTAACAGGATAGTTTTTATCCATTTTTCCAATGAGTCTATAAATGACAGTAGCAGAAAACTGGTTTTTTTTTTTGATTTTTTTATAACTGAAGTGGGTTGATGGTGATCATTTTTAACTGACCTTGAACTTGTGGTGGTAAAATTATTAATATCTAAGATTGAGAGGTCTGGCTAAGAAGCCATCTTTACTGAAAGAACATCCTTTCAGCTAAGTCTGTGATTGTTTCCAAGTTCCCTATTCTGAGCTAAGATAAAAAAGGTATGTCACTAATCAGAGCCATTTTTTCATATTGCTGTTATTTACTATTTGATTCCTTAGAATTGTGGTAGTTAGCAAGCTCTCTAAGGAGTCCCATTCCTCCAGGGAAGGATACCTGGTTTTAACATTGAAATGATTGCTTTTACTTACCTCTTCCTTTCTTTTTTCTGAAATAGTACATAGGCTGGTTCTCTGCAATCTGAGAACAGCAGAGGGGAAGATGCTTTCTGAATGTTCTCTCACTATATTCATAGTTAATTCAGCTTCTGTCTGACCTGTCCTAATTATTTTTTTTTTTTTTTGTCAGTTTATTCATAATCCCTGATGGGAAATGTTTTTTAATTATTTACCTTCTGTAATATGACAGTAATGACAAGAGACTGATTGGAAAATTTCTTTTATATAAATTTTGCAAAGCAACAATCATAATGAATCTTCATTTTTTTTGCATTTAATTGAGTAAATATGTATAGTGTGCAGATTTGTTGCTCTTGCTCCTGTCATTACTACGCTAACAGTCCCTGAGACCAAGTTGGACTTGATTTCAAAGTTACTTTACAACTTGGCACTTCTCAATGAAAATCTCTTCCATTTCCAGTGTTTGACATATGGTCTCCTTTCCTCTCGATGTTTGAAATGAGGTATCCATCTCAGGCCCATCCAGACTCTTACAAGTTGTTTGGTTTACAATCTTGACCTCAGCCTGCCTGTAACAGGTTTATTAATACAAAATTCTGCCCACCATGAAGGTCTGTTCAGAGCTTTGTTGCCTTGAAGGATCTCTCCCCACATATTTTTATATAACTGCAAAATAATAATAACAAAAAATGATTAATGCATAAAGAAGAAACAAACAAAACTTCTGCAAGATAGATTATCTAACTTATTGGTTGAAATGAGTTTGTGATTGAATTTCTAGATAACAAATGTGAATAATTATGTAGAGGCAAGAATAAACACAAAGATAAACCACAAAATTTCAAAGTACTGTAAATGTCAGATTTCTGAGTAGATCATTTAGACCATCCTTAGCATAAGAAGAGGAAACCAGTAATCTTTATTACTTATTATTTTCAATTTGACATGAGTTATATTATCAAAGGTAGAAATTTGGAAAATAAGGTTATATTAAGCTAATCTTTGTTCTGTCCAAGCCTGATACCAGAAGACTGTATCTGAAAGCACTCATGCATGTCTGTTGTTACCTTTGTTTCAACACAATTCTGGAGAGTTACAGAACTTCTCTCCCAGATGTGAACTGTCCAATTTAAGTAGAAGAAAATCTTCTCTCATAAGCAGATTGTTAATTTATCATCAATTTGCAATTTTATGTGGAAGAGTTAAAAAAAGTCTATGTTAAGTAAATTTTGCAAACGTGTAATTTTAGCAATATTTCTTATTTCATAATTATTTGAAGCTTAAAACTTTATATAACATTCCAGAAAGATGAGGAAAGGAAGGCCATATTTTCAGCAGTAAGCTAGAGTACAGTATAATAAAATATTAACATAGTATAAAAGCAGTTAGGGAGGTAAAGTGAAAAGCCTTTCTACTACACTGAGAGATGGGTTGACTCTACACATTTGTGATGATTTAATTAATAGTGAAATATAATATATTTAATATTAAATATATTTTACCTTGATTACATGGGCCATGTTAGCTATTTATTCCATTCTATGTTTGAGTTAATATTATCCAACAATTTTTAACTGATATTGAAATAAATGTGACAATAACTTCACATATTTAAGTGGTGATTGTCCAAACTTCTACACAGAAATCATGTCCACACCATGAAAGTTTCTTTTAAAGAGAATCTGAATTTATCTTTCGTGCTTAGAGCTGCCCATAACAAATCTTGAAACTTTTCTTCTGCTCTGATGAGCAGAAGATTTGAGGCTGATGGTGCAAGGCACTCCATTGCAGCACAGCAGAGCTTACCCTGAATTAAATTTATTTTCCTGTTATACTTGGATTATCTATTCTTTACCATACTGTAATTTTTACTAAAATGTTTGTATTGGTTTTAGAAGCTGCAAAGATAGCAATTAATAGGAAATTAAATATAGACAGCCAGGAGACAAGGAGCTTTATTGAGTATTTTCTTGAAGTGAGGGATTGGCAGCCTTTTTCAAATTTCAGTTGAAAATATTTACACAAGTTGAAAACCACAGACTTACAGGCAGTTCAGAAACCCTTCCTAAATTCCATAGAGCATGGGTTTGATATCACTGATTGAAATGATTTTCTCAATATGATTCAATGAATTCATAAAAAATGAATACACAAGGAAGCCAATAGTGTTTAGAGTCCCATGTGCATAATTATACATTATACTCATAATATTAATCTTTAATATAAATAAGCCTCTGTGCCTTCTGCATTTATATAAGCTAAGAGCTAGCCAAATGCTTCACATGACAGCTTTATCAGCTAAGAAATCTCTGTATGACTGTTAGAAAGGGGATAGTACTCTAGGAATGGATCACTAGGTACTTGCACCACATTTTGTATTTCTGCCTATAATATCTGTTCACAGGTTCTGTTAGAGACAAATAATGTGTGAAAATGGGCTTCTGGCCAATACAGATATTCTTATGAATTATGTTCCTCCTCTGAAGAGATACCTTTGGAGCTTCCAACCCAAAAACCTACAGAAATGGAAACCAGGTTTCCAGTGATGATTACAGCCCTCAGTTGAGATGGCTACATAGGTAGAGCTACCCTTTCGTCCTGTATTTGTAAAGACTGTGTTAACAATGTAATCATTTGGTTTAGGTCAGCCTCTGGTTAGAAACATCTGGGCTGCCTTCTGTATTCCTTGATCACCATGGGAACGGTGGACAACTTTGGACAAGAAGAATACTGGAAAGCATCAAGCACTTGACTCAGCAATCCTGACAAACATGCTGGCAGTGTCCCCAGGCTAGTGATTGTCTACAGTATCTACCCATTCTAAACCAAACTACTGTAACTGTGACACCAGTCTCTACAAAATAGTTATCCCACAGCTTGGCCCTGCTGAGTAGGTTTGGCCAATAAGCAGGAATTCTGGTTTGCTGAGACCTTGGAATGAAACGTGGATCTTGAAACGTGTCAAGCAAAGAAATAGGCAGAGAGGGACCATGACCTCATACACCAACTCTGTGGTGCACCCACATCCCGAGTGTAGGTCTGGTTATGACACCTTCGAAAGGATATGGCAGAAGCAGAAAATATACAGAGAAGGAGAACAAGGTTTGTCAGAGGAATGAAAAGGCTCCCATAGATAGCAACTGTATATGGACTGGGATTAGAAAGTATTTTTTCACAATACTCATAAATAAGCTGTAGAAATTACTGTGTGATGGAAACCAAAAGACAGCTGAATTTGGAAATGGATGGAAAAAATGGAGGATAGCCACATCTGTGGCTATGGAACAGAATGATACAAATACAACCTATAGTATACCTCTTAAACCACCAACTGCCAACAGTTCAGACACAAGGGAAAAAACACCTCAATGTCTCATCTGTCTTGTACAATGTTTTGCTTGGCCACCCTTCTCTGTCAGTCACACAGCATTCTGTGAACTGAATCCAGTACAGCCATTCTTATGCTCTTAACTCTTGCTTTGTGTAACTATATAAAAAAATTCTTCTCAGCCTTTTTTTTTGGTGTGTGCTCAGTGCACAGGTGCCTACAAGAGCAAGCTAGAGCAATACTTCACAAGCTTATCTTCAGCAAACACACAATGTCATTTCCTGCTGACATCAATTTAACTCTGGTAGGACTTCCCACTGAAAAAGTGATTTTCTTTTCTTTTGTACCTGTGAAGTATCTCGAATATGTTAATGCTATTTACAGGCAATAAATCTCTTAATGATTAAGCTTACAAATTTAACAATGGGTTTTCTTACCTCTCCACTAGCTTTACCAATGGGAGAATTGAGAATGAAGTCAGGAGGAGCAAAGACATCAACCAGGGCGACAGCATCATCTTTCAACTGTTTAAAAACAAAAGACATAACACTTGGCAACTTCTGTAGTTGTGTATGGCTACCTGTGAACCCCAGAGCAGCATAAAAATTATTTTCATAAAGTATCAGCTACTGATACTTTAAGAGAAATCCACAATAAATAGCCTAGTTTTATTTTGCCTTTTTTTTCACTACCAGGGTAACTGCCAAAAGAGACTGTATTTTAAATGTTCTCCTCCTTTACTCATGGAGTGGGTTTAAAACACATTTTAACCAATATGGTTCTGTTTACACACATAAACACATATATTTTTGAACTTTAAAAATGTAGTAATGTCCATCTTCTTCTCTGAAATTTTGCTGACCTGCAAAGAATATATTTCAATTTGGAAAGCTTTTGTGCTAATTAAAGAATTCACAAGGTAACACAATGAAATAAATAGAACTAGATTGAAATATTTCATCAGCTTTCCAATGAAGATTGCAAGGCCATAAATGCTCTGGTGTTATTTTGTAGAACATATTGTTTTCTGTGTATTGGTAAATAAATTAGGACTAGATTCAGGGTCAACGAGTTGCTAAACTTTACAGAAAATTATTCAGAAAATATTAATGTAGTATGGTGCTAATTTACCCCTTGAAGTATGGAATAACTGACATATCTGTTTTTTTAGTATTTGTGTAGTATATTATTATCTAATCACAACAAACAGGCTTACCCTATAGCAGAGCTCCAGAATAGCATTCTGAATAAGTCTACCAGGTTGTTCACCTGAAGCATAGCCACCTGCAAACACATTCACAGAGAAGCTGATACCAGTTAAGACTACACTGATACAAACCTTTTACAAAAACTACTAGATAGATTCACCCATGCAACTGAATTGAAAGCCTTTCATTAATGAGTTGGCTGCAAACTTTTCTTCTAAGTTATGTAGAGCCTTTTGCAGTAAAAAGCTACACTACAGCGTCTTGTTGTCTATCCCTTATCCTCTCCCTCAAGCACTGGATTACAGCAAAACTTGTGATCCCTCCATCATCTCTGAGCTAAGAGAGAGCCTTTTGGGTTATTTGTCATTCCAGAGCCCTGCTCCTGAAAATTTGGTCAAGAACGATTGTTTTGCATTAGACAAGCAGTAAGAAAATGCTCTAACATAAATCCTAGTTAGGATTCCCTCCCCTTGCCAAGTTAGGGGTTTCCTGAAGTGACATGCAACGTATCAGGAGCTGCTCTCACCTTGGTAGAGCACAGCCAGGTGTTTACTTAAAGACCACAGTCCATAGAGAGCACTGAGATTCTTCAGCACTGGCTGCAGTGCAGGTAGAACGCTGGGGTCATGAGTGTAGTCATGATACCGCTGTAAGACTGTTTGTTCAATAAAGGCAATGGCTAAGGATCGACAGTAGTACACCTTAGGAAACAGAAAAGAAGGACATTGAGTATCAAAATACAACGAACCAATCCTCAGGTGGTGAAGAATGGCATTGCTCGGGTGAAGTTAGCACAGTCCTTTCAATTTAGATCTGATGATTTAGTGTGTGATTAAAGAAATTCTAAGAAGAAGCGGTAGGAGAAAACACTTTCTACAATGTCTATGCAAAGGTTATTCATGAGATGTCTCATGAAATGCCTCTTAGAAATAAGATGTATGCCTATTACCAGTGTAATTTGGCAATTGCACACAGACTTTATAGGATCAAGTAGCTACATCAGAGAGAAGACAATGCAAAATGACGTTTGTTGATTTCAGGATTGTTAATAAACACATTTAACTCCTAAGAAGATAAATATTTATATTTATTTAATATTATGCAGAGTTTTATAAAGAGGATAAAATCTTCTTATTGAAATCATATTACAGTCTCTACAAATAACAAATAAAAACCTAATCATGTTAGCATGAGTGGATTCTGTTCAGGGATGGCAACAGATTGAAACACACGTTACAATCACACAGCAGCTATAGGATAGACAAGGGATTAGACCCAGCCGGCACAGGTTTAAGAAGGGCAGGTCCCGTCTGACCAACTTGATCTCCTTTTATGATCAGGCAACCAGCAGTAGGACAAGAGGGCACAATTGTAAGCTCTGCCAGGGGAAGTTTAGGTTGGATATTAGGAAGAAATTTTTTATGGAGAGAGTAATCAGACATTTGAAAGGGCTGCCCAGGCAGGTGGTGGATTCACCATCCCTGAACGTTTTTAAGATGAAACTAGATATGGCACTTAATGCCATGGTCTGGTAACCACGGTGGTGTTGGATCAACAGTTGGACTTGATGATCTTGGAGGTCTTTTCCAACCTGGTTCATCACAAATGAAGCATTAAAAATTATTTCCCTGTTATTCTCCTCTATAACTCTATCTCCCTCTTTACCTTCGCTTGCACTACTGTATTGTTTCTATCAAGCTACCCCCAAAGTAAAATAACCAAGGCATAGGCTAGGAATTTCTTCCGGATCCCCCATAGCATGAACAAATATTATGTATTAGTCAGCCATTGGGCTGACAGAAAACTTCATTCCCAAAAAGTTTTAAATCAAATATGTACATGTCTTCAAAGTACAGCTTGTAAATAATTTTCAGATGTTTTTGAGGCACGCCATTAAAAATAAAAAATCCTGCTGTCCTGAGTTTTAGGTAGAAAGTAAAACCTAATGACTTAAAAGTATATCAATGCCTATCTCAAAAGCAATTGTGTGCCTGAGTATCTTTGGATTTTAGCACATCTGAACATAAAAGAGAAAAGAACCCTCACACTTCTGAGAAAACCACTCTCTCTAAGGCACTAGTCCCAGCACCAGCCTCCCCAAGACCTGGCCAACTAGTAAGTAAGTAATGGCCAGTCTTCGCGAACGAAGATCCAGGGAAGGTCTTTACACCTTCCAGCCTGCGCATTGGATTTTTTAGGTGAGACACAGTGTGCGCGGAACTGAGCCCACCCTTTAATCCTAAGGTTCATCTGCCGGGGCCAAGCGAGCTTGGACGGTGGCAGCGAGGTCCTCGGGATGTAGTGTTTCAGATTAAGCTACTGTTTTAGGACTAAACAGGAAAAATGTTTGCTTGTCTTATTACAGTCACTTTTTTTTCTCTGCAGTTTGGCCAAACAGGGTTATGTTCAAGTCCACTCTCCAAAGTAAGGTACAAATAAGACCAAATACCCATTCAACAATACTAACCTTATTTGTTAACAGTCAGTGTATAGGGAAGAGAGAGAAGGACAAAGATAGTGCAAGCAGAAGATGGTCACCACTGTGGGTCCTGAGGCATCCCATTCCTCTTTCAGTGCCCTGGGCGTCTTTGTGGTGGTGGGGTCCCACCTGGTTCACTCCCTGAGTTACATTTATACGGTCCCTCATTAGCATGGTAAGTGAAGGTAGCAGTGATTTCTGCACTGCGCGTGCTCGGATCATCTGAGTTCTGCTCTGGGGGTCCTACGGAGCAAGTACCCCCAAAATCAAGACTCCTATTGTTCACTTGTATAACATGCTGCACTGGAATGTTAACCATGGTCATATCCATGTGGGTCCTGCCCCCGCAAGGCCAGAACTGAAACTTTGTTCCTTTTTGCAGTTTGTGCAGCAGCACCGGTGAAGTTTTCTGTAACGAGTTTCACCACAGAGCGCTTGTTTAAGGCGTATTTACTGCATAAGTCATAACCCTTTCCTTACAGGTCCTAGTCCCACTCAAAGGTCCAGAACCCCCAGTGCAAAGCTGCTACCCAGCCAATTCACTGTTTAGTGGTAACGTAGGATTTGTTTGGGTTTTGTCCTTTGTGCTGAACTTCATAAAATCATAGAATGGGTTGGGTTGGAAGGGACTTTAAGGATCGTCTAGTTCCAATGCCACTGCCATTCACTAGACGAGATTGCTCAGAGCCCCATCCAGCCTGGCCTCAAACACCTCTGGGGTGGGGTATCTGCATCTTCTCTGGGCAACCTGTTCCAGTGCTTCTCACAATAAAGATTTTCTTTCTAACATCTAATCTGAACTCACTCTCTTTCAGTTAAAATCATTGCCCCTTGTCTGGTTGTTCTCTCCCTTCTCTTTCATAAGCCCCCTTAAGGTACTGTGGTCTCCCTGGTGCCCCCTCTTCTCCAAGCTGAACAACTCCCGCTCTCTCAAACTGCCTTCATAGCAGAGATGCTCCAGCCCCCTGAGTGTCTTTGTGGAACCTCTGGACCCTCTCTAACAGGTTCATGTCTTTCTTGTGCTGGTTACCCCAGAGCTGGACGCAGAGCTCCAGGTGGGGTCTGATGAGAGCAGAGTTGTGGGGCAGAATCCCCTCTCTTGACCTGCTGGCCACAGTGCTTTGGATGAAGCCCAGGACATGGTTGGCTTTCCGAGCTACAGGTGCACATTGCTGGGTCATGTCCATCACAAAGCTCACGTCCTTCTCTGCAGGACTGCTCTCAGTGAATTCTCCCAGTCTGTACTCGTGTTTGGGATTGCCCCAGCTCAGGTGCAGCACCTTGCGTTTGGACTTGTTGAACTTCATGAGGTTCCCATGGGCCCACTTCTCGTGTTTGTCCCTCAGGCTGGCATCCCACCCTTCTGTTGTGTCAGCTGCATTGATCGGCTTTCTGTCATGTGCAAATTTGCTGAAGGTGCCCTGGATTTCACTGTGTGTCATTGATGGAGATACTGAAGAGTACCAGTTCCAGGACAGAGCCCTGAAGGACACCACCTATCACCAGCCTCCACCTGGGCATGGAGCCACTGTCCACAACTCCCTGGCTGTATGCCTCCCACCAATTCCTCATCCAATGAATAGTCCATCCATCAAATCCACATGTGCATGAAACACAAGCAGTATGTCACAACACCCAGCTCCCCCATTCTCCCTCAGACTCCAACCATCAGCTTAGGACTCAGAGGGATGTCAGGTGGGCAAGAAGGGGCACCTGCTTGGTACTGTGTGCATAACAATTGTGACTCTGTTGTTGTGCATACTTCTGCTGTGGTAGTGTGAGGTTGTATATTGGCACACTTTTTTGTCTCACATACACTGCAAAAGTTGTTGTGCAGTCATTCTAAGCCAGCTGGGGATTATCCTTCTTCTGTATTATTCCCTCCCATTGTCACTTGGCATCCCTCTAGTGCAGCAAAACCTAAGTTTGCAGTATTTATGCAAGGAAAGGACTTAGAGTCTGCCTGAAATTCTAATGAAATACGTGTCTTAGCAAACAAATGTCAGATTTTCTAACACTATGACTTGAACCATTAACAATGGGTCCCTTCTGTAAGGAAGTTGGTGTACAGTTTGCAGTTGACTCTGTTTAAAATTATCTGACTAAGCATAGGCAAGCATCAGGAACATCCCAATTAGAGAGGTCAGCATGCTCAAAACAGCCTTTGCTAGCAGTGTTATCATCAACAGCTCTAAGGTTTTATGGTATTTTCCAATAAGATCACCTTGATTATTCATAGAATAATTTCAGTGTCTTCATACATATTTTAATTAATTATGGCTGAGTTAATAGTTTAAAAAAATTAACATTTTGGGGAGAATATGAAGTACCCAGTTTTTTAAAGTAATACCACTGCAGTTTATAACAATGAAGTGTCTATAGGCATGTCCCCAAATCTTACTAGTGCATCACAGAATTGGTGCAAAAGTGTTGTTACTGTAACAACTCAGTGAATGTATTCAATCCTTAAAGGCACAACGTAGGAACAAAGAAAAAACCCAGAAGCAATCCCAGACTAATAGCTCAGTGGCTCAGGAATTTTCACCTGAAAAATTGTATGTCACACACAGTGTGAGCTCTTGCAGAAGATGAGGAAACAGGTCATGATAGAGAAGAGGGCACAGAGATGAGTGGGAGGGCAGTGGTGGGATGCTGCAGGAACAGGGAATTTATGTCCGGTTTTATGTAACATCACTTTGAGCTACCCCGTTCAGGATCATTAAGCAGTATGTTAATGAAATTAACAGATGATACAGAAGAATACTGCAAAGATCATTGAAAAAAGAGAAGCAGGAAATAACAAGGAGTCACCCTGACAAATGCAAAATAACACATCTGGAAAATGATTATTCAAAATGCAGATTTTTTTTTCCTCGGTGGGATGACTCCCAGCTACACCAGAGGTGGTGAATGACAGCTTGTGTTTCTGTGTTTCTTCTGACAAGGCAGACAAAATGCATGTGGAATCTTTGGATTGCTCCCAGGTAAGCAGCTTCAGTGACACCTGGGCTGAGAGCATAGCACCTTCTGCCTCACAGCCACTGAGGAGTACAAAAGTGATGGGGATGGCTTTCCTCTGAAATCAGCTTGGTGAATACAGCACACAGGCATCTCCTTTTGTGAGCACCTGAGTCTAATGTCATGTGTACTGCAAGTCAGAAGTGCTCCTTTGTGTTTGCAGTCTTGCAGATTTAGCTGTCTGAGGCAAACTCTTCGCTCCCATCAGCTTTAAAAAAATGCTTTCTTTCTCCTGCTTGTAATTGCAGCTATTTGCATCTTTAAAATCCTAGAGTTTTAAAGGATGTTGCAGGAATAGTCTCTCTCTAGAAATTTTTACATTCAGAAAGCAGTTCTGCTGATCTCTTCCCAGTCCTGCTCTTATCCATACAATGTGCTTCATGCTCTCTCTTTTAGAATTTCTTGTGAATATTGAATAGGGACACACATTTTTCCCTCTTTCCTTTATAAAAACAAACCTATTAAACATTTAGGGATTTGATCTCTTCCTCCTCTCTGGACCCCTCCCCCCCCAAACCCCTCTCACCCCGTCCCCTTGCCATGTAAACTGCATATAGAGATTTGAAAGAAATATGATAATTAAAAAACTAAGCCTAATATTGTGGTTTAGCCCCACTCAGCCACTCACTCATTTGCTCTCCCACCACTAGGATAAGGGAGAGAATCAGAAGGGTAAAAGCTAAAATGACTTGAGATGGTTTTATGGGGAAAGCAAAAGCTGTGCACACAAGCAAAGCAACACAAGGAATTAATTCTCTGTTTCCCATGGGCAGGCAGGTGTTCAGCCATTCCAGGAGAGCAGGGCCCCATCACATGTAATGGTTACTCGGGAAGACAAACATCATCACATCAGTTGTCCCCTCCTTCTTCCCCCACTTTATATACTGAGGATGACATCATGTGGTATAGAATATCTCTTTGGTCAGTTGGGGTCACCTGCCCTGGCCACATCTCCTCCCTATTTCCCATGCACTCCCAACTTCCTCACCAGTGTGGCAATATGAAAAGCAGAAAATGCCTTGGTTCTTTGTGAGCACTGCTCAACACTAACAAAAGTATTTCTGTATCATCAACCCTGTGTTCAGCACAAATCCAAAACACAGGCCCGTACCAGCCACTGTCAAAAAAATTGACTCCAGCCAAACCCACCATACCAGCCCATTAGAAATTGTCCATATGTAGCATGGTGGAAAACCGTTCCCGCATTTTTAAGCTACTGAACACTCCATGCTTAATTTCCGGATCCATGATCCTTGTAAAATTTGGACAGTGCCAATGCAGCAGGCTCCTGATTCCCAGGAGGGTCTTCCTCATCCTGCAGTGACTACCAGAATACTGGTTATCCTTGAATACTAAGGATTGCCTAGAAAATCATTATGAAAGGAGTGTTCTGTGTTGCACTGACAAAAAAATATACTACTAAACTATAATTTTCTTGCAGATCACCTGCTAAAGTAACTGAGATCAAGTTGTCTTTAATGTGACAACTGTTCATATACACAGGTATGTGTGCATATATTTTTTCCTTTAGTTATGGGGACAGGCTATACAGAGAGTAATGCCCAAGAAGTAAAGTGCTACATATCAGAAGCAGCACGTTACTGTGTGGATGAGTGGTTGTCTTGGGGGGGTGTCCCTCTGAATTAAGGCTGTGTCTTGGGATGGTTAGGCAGGACACTGATATTAACCCTTTGCAGAATGGAACAATCCACAGGATTAGCCCAGAGAACCACAAAATAAAAAAAAAAAAAAAAAAAAAGAAAGAAAGAAAGAGGGGAGCATTATATTTAGTGCTGAAAA